>PVKS010001800.1:0-131516 GCA_004027875.1 Aplodontia rufa
TATTTCCTGCATTAATTTTTTTATACTGAGAGCCCATATGGCAACTCTCACCCAAAAGGGAGGAGAAGAATGGGTAGGAGGCAGCCAAAGCCAGGATGCTGACCCTGCTCCAGCTGGAAATACTCCCCTCACCTGTTCCTCCCAATCCAGATGCTAATGGACGAGTGTGTCTATTAAGGAAAAGAAAAACCAGGAGCCTAACAAAATGAACAGTGCAGCTAGAATAGCCCAGTGCTCACAGAATTGTTGCCATTGGTAACATACATCTCTGTCTGTGCCTTAGATCATGCCCTAGAATAGTTATCAAACTTCAGCAAATAACACATCAACCTGGAAGGCTCAATTAAGCAGAGTCCTGAGTCCCAAACCAGTACTTCATTGAGTTAGTCTGGGATGAGACCCAATAGTTTACATTTCATATAGACATCCAGGTGATACTGCTGCTGCGAGTCGTGGAACAGCAAATTGGGGATCATTGCTGTAGGTGATAAATCTTCCAAAGCGAAGACAGTGTGTGAACTTTCCCAAGCATAGTCTGCATCCTTTACTGCCTTGTTTTTGGCCAATGACCTGGTGAACTGAGGATATTCATAAAGCAAAAGTGGATGAGGTTGCAGCCTGCCATGTTGGAGAGAGCCCTGTGTTGGGGACAGTGGATTTCTATTGTACCTTCACCATGAACTTGTTTGGTAACCTGGGAAAAGCCATTTTCAGCTCTTTGGGTTTAAGTTTCCTTATATACATCAATCAATTAATCAGTCCAAGAATTGGATGTCTGTCTTGGTTGGCCTTTATAGAATCTGAAAGACATTGAGTTCATAGAAGCAGACAGAAAAATGGTGGCTTCCAGGTGGACAGGGAAAATGGGGACATGTTGGTTAAAGCATACAAACTTCCAGTATGAGGTGAATATGTTCTGGGGATCTAATGTAAAACTTGGTGACTATAAGTAATAATGCTATATTGTTTACTTAAAGTGTGATAAGGGAGCAGATTTTTAGAGTCTTCCCTACAAATACACATAAAACCAAAAAGTAAACTCTGAAGTTGTGAAAGATGTGTTAATTAAATTAATAGTGGTAATTAGTACACAATATATGCATATATGAAATGAGCACATTGCATACCTTCAATAAATTGTATTCATCAATTAATTTTTTTAAAAATTAATTTTTATTCTGAAACTATGTAATTTTATGTTATTATCAATAGCTCTGATTTTGGATAATTTAATTAAATAAGTCAAGCCACAGTTTTTAAAACATATAAAATAGATATAACAGTTATATCTATATCATAGAACTATTATGAAAATTCAATCAGATAATATGTACACCAATTTTAGGTTGGTGGCCAAAACTAAAATTGATTAATAATGTATAGTTGTTTTCTTTACTAATCACATACAAAGTCACACAATGGTGCAGAATTTAAGGAAATGGAAAGAAGCCACTTGCAAAAGCAAGATTTAAAATAAGCTTAAATGAAAAATGAACACCAGAGTTGGGTCATAAAGATCAAGTAATATTTGGGTTTGTGGAAATTTCAAGTGAACAAGAAAGAAAATGGTAGGCAATGGGAGTAACATGAATCTGGATATAAAACTGAGGAGATATAGACAGTGCCTATTGATCAGAGAGAAGCTAAATTTTAGAAAGAAGATACACGTGTAAAGCAATATAGTACAAAATAATATAATTCTGGTACTAAAGCAAGATAAAATGTTTACAAGATCCATGACTAGACTTTATTGGAGGGACAAGGAGGAACAAACAGTAAGTTTGGGATACAAAGAGACAATTGGATTTGGGATTAAGACCTAGCTGCACTGACTCAGATATTCATGATTTTGGATGGTCAGTTTGATGCTGCATCTATTATGAAACAGAGCTGAGGCATATGCATTATTTTGCTGGTATGAGCGTTAAAGAATACATACATGAAAACATCCAGTTGCGTTTTGCACGTGTAAACCTGGAAAAAATGCTGAAAGATCACTTGCTATTTCAAAATAATTTTAGATTTATAGAATTGCCAAGAGAGTTCATGGTTTCCATACACTGCCACCCAGCTTCCTCTAATGATAACAACCTACATATCTAGAGTACATTCATTAAAGCTAAGACATTAACATGAATACAATTTTATTAACTAAGCAAAAAAATTTAGATTTCATCAATCTTTCCACTGATGTCCATTTTATGTCCCAGAATGTCATCCAGGATACACTATTTTGTTAGGTCATCATTTCTCCCTAATCTCCAATCTATGACAGTTGCTTGGTCTTTCTTTGTCTTCTGTGACCTTGACTATTTAAAGACTGCTTTTGAGGTATTTTGAGAATATCCTACAATATGGATTTGTCTGACACTTACTTATGATTATACTGGAGTTCAGTATTTTGGGAAGGGTTATCAAAGAGGTAATCATACGATATCAGAAGGGCATGCAAACCTGGCTACATAGTTTGGGGGAACCATTGCAAAATGAAAATGTAAAACTCTCTGTTCAAATAGCAGAGAAAAAACGTGAAGCTACTAAAATATAAAGCATTTCCTTTTCCTCAACATTTTCTCTCTCAACTTGTCATGTTGCTTTCTATTTGCTACTCAATGCCATTCTAAATAAAGGAAAAATAGCATTTTAAATTATTAGGATGAATTTTAGTATTCATCTTTGCATTGATTGTTACAATGGCAGTTTTAAGTGGAAATATAAGAACATTAACTTGTGCAGCAGGACCAAAATTACACAATTTTGTAATTTGAAGTTTGTACCTGTACATATTTTGTTCTTACCAAACCAGCAAAGATGCTGTGCAGAACTAAGTCGACTATTTCTATGTTACTACTTACTATACACACATTCGACTGACACTCTCTACCTTTGCTGCACTGGTGAAAAAGAAAGGACTAAAAACAAAAGGAATATTGATTTGCCTATAATTCATTTTCCTTTCATTTTTTTTTCATCATAAGTAGTGAGTTAAAACAGAAAGTAACAGGAGTAAGAAAAGACAGGATGGGTTTCGTGGTGATTTATATCTCCTAGAACACCCTCGCCTTGCTTCTCCATTCAAAGCAAGTTCAAAAGGAAGAAGAATGGCTTCTAAGGGTTTACTCAGACCTGGAAGAAAGTAAATGTGTTAACTTTCACCTTGTAAGAGCTCTGGGTCCTGCTGAACTTCCATGCCCCATGGGTTCATTTCAATCCTGTGCTCTGGGACATCCTGTGTGCTAGATAGACAAATTAGATGACTCTACAAACATAGACAGGCATATTGTATGTATATTTACTTCCTTGACAAAGCACAAATTCAAAGATAAAATTAAAAATTTCAAGACATCAAAAACAGAGTATTAAAACAAGCATGGGGCACTACCCAGCGTGGAAACACTGTAGCTACACTGGCTGTAATCTAAGAAGCCAGTTGGGGGGTCAGTGATACAATGTATCTATTGTTGTTAACTTTGTTTGGTTCAGGTGGTGTCTGCCAGTTTCCTAATTTGAAAAGTTACTACTTTTCCCTTCTCACGCCCCAATTGTTAGAAGTAAATCAGTAGATTCTGCCTACCCTCAAAGGGAGGGGAAATGAAGTACCATCTCCTGGAGAGACTCTCAAAAATTTAGTGAGTGTATGTTGTATGTTAAGACTGCCCTGATGATTAATGCACATCTGGGAGTAGCTAATGCTTTCTAGAATCTCATAATTTAAGGGTCAGTTTTGGAATCTCATGACCTACATCTTGCTTCCAGTCCTGTGCTACTATCTGGCAAAAATGATGCAAAAAGTAAGCAATTTATCTAAGTACAATGCCGAGAGCAAAAGAATAAGATAAAAGCCCCTGGACTGTGAATGCCGGTCTCAATTCAGTGAGAGACTCTAGAACTTGAGGCTGGCCTAGGCAATAGGAGGAGTGACCCTCTCTCCAGGAACGGGGCTGACCTACTTTCCTTGGGAATCTTTCCCGGCGTGGGTTACGGGAAGCACGTGGTGAAGTGGAGTTCTATTCATAGCATCCTCTCCAAGTGGATGACTGGGAGTGCGTAATGATCTGCCTGTGGTGCAGGGAGCTCCAAAGCCCCTCAGCTCCCACGGTGTGCACAGCATCTCTGCCTGCCCGCAGTTCCCCTCATTTGGCAGATGCTCTCGGCAGAAGACGCTGAGTGCAGGCAAATTATTTCCACTACTTCCTGCTAATTTCAATACTGCATTCATCCAAGGCTCTCAAAACTCAATCAACAGGAATATGCTAACCTGAGGCTGGGTCACAGAGGGACAGCTTGGAGATCTGGTTAGATTGGTGGCAGCTGCTGCCCTCTCTCTAGAGAGGATGGGTGTAGATATCATCATGCTTGACAACAGGCAGAGAGATGAGACGGTCTTTTAAGGTCTCTTCCAATCTGGGAAGTCTATGAATATCACTACCAGCTGAGAGTGATTCTCCATGCCGTATTCATCATGGAAATGACGCAAATCCAGAAAAGCAGCTTTCTCAAAGGTAGGTGGCCACTAAACCAGGCATCCAGATACATAGCGCTCTGAAAAGACTTGCTGAGGAAAGTCCTTCAATTAAAAAAAAAAAAAAGCATTGTTCATGTATAGATGGGAGAAGCACCATGCACTTAGTAATGGAAACAGGCTGAAGGGTTTTAGCTTCAATTACAGTGAGCTATGTTGCTTTGAAAAGTTAAAAAAATTCTAGGCTGTGTTAACAGTAAAATGTCTTCCATGGAGGAGGAGGTGTTTTCCCACTTCAGACCTTACCTTGGCCATAATGTTCCATTCTTGCTATACTTGGAAGGTTAGGAGAAGCTAAAGATTTTATAAACAGGTAACCCAGAGGAACAAGGGTCTCAAAGCCATGCAAACGGGAAAGAGCTGAATGGATACGACATGTAAAATCTGAAAATCTGGGACTCATTGACATCTGACTGTTCTCTTCAAAGAGAATAGAATAAAATGTGAAAGAAGTTTCAAGAAGCTAAGAACAAGTCTAAGGAAGGTTGTAAAGAGGATTCATGGGGATGGAGCGGTGGCTCAGCGGTTTCGGCGCTTGCCTGGCAAGCACGAGGACCCGGGTTCAAACCCCAGCACCACGTATACAACTAAGTGTTGGAGCAACGAAGGCCATGTGAAAAACTAAATAAAGTTATTTCTCTCTCAAAAAAAAAGAGGATTCATGTTTCTGAAGCATATAAGGAAGACCTTTGCCTCCTATAGAGCCATGCAGGGATGGAGGGCTGGATCTTGGCACACACTAATCAGAGATAGCCTGAGATTATATATATCAAAGATGCTGAAAAGCTTTAAGCAGCAGGTGGTCTATTCCTAACCGGAAATACTCAATATTGTACACAAAACTGTTTTCTTCCTATTATCTATAAATTTAAGATAATTATTATCAAGACCTTATTAAGATTGTTTTATTTAAAAAAAAGTTTTGAAGTATACAGCAAAATTAAAGTAACTTTACAGTAAACACCTGTCCCTCTACCACCTAGGTGTTATCATGGACAACTTTTATACTAACAGCTTTAAGGAGCTACCGTGCCATATCTGTTATCAGTCACTCCTCTTGCCACCCTCATCTCCCTCTCCCTCACCTTACCACACTCATGTGCTTTCTACCCATCCTCTAGACTCAGGAATCCAGCAGTCTACTTTGTCTCTTCTGGACATTCATACAAATGGAATCACATAACATGAGACTGTCTGTGACTAGGTCTTCTTTCAGTTAGTATAGTGGCTTCAAGGTTCATCTGTGTTGCAGCATATAGCTGAATGTCATTATTTTTATGACTGAATAATATTCCATTGTATGGACCTACCACTTTATATTTATCTATTCATCAATCAATGGACCTTAGTTGCTTCTACTTTGTAGCTTTTATAAATAATGTTGCTATGAGCATCTGTGCATGAATTCTTCAGGGACATATGAATTATCTAGAAGTAAAATTGCTGAATCATATGATAACTGTCTAAGCCTCTGGTTTTTTGTTTGTTTGGGTTTGTTGTTGTTTTTGTTTTTTGTTTTCTCTTTCTCCTTTGCAGTGCTAGGGATCAAACCCAGGGCTCCATGTAGGCTGGGCAAGCGCCCTGTCACATAGTCACACTCCTGTGTCCTATGCTTAACATTTTGAGGAACTTTATGATCATTTTCCACAGTACCTTAACAATTTATTTTACTTGTTTTACATTTCTACCCATTTGTTAAGCAAGTCTACTATTATCATTATTATTTATTAGTAATTCAAAGGTAACTGGAAGCATTTGTACAGGTACTTAGAAACTTCAGCATTCCTATCACTAAGAGGCCTCAATATTCAATCACCTTTTGCTGTACATTTGTATACAGTGCGATGTGAAAATGTGACATATGCTCAGATATTTAAAAATGTGACTGTCAGATGAACCGAGCCCTTCTCCAGATGCAGAACTCAGGCTCTGCACTCACCCTCACCCTAGATGCACCTTTGGTTCCTTTTCCACCAAGGATTATATTCTCACGCTCTAAAGCATCACATGAGAAGACTATTAGGATATATGCTTTTAAAATACAAGCTTCTTTCACGAAGCCTACAGTCATGAGTTATCGATATTTCTCTCAGCTTCCACCCTGCATCTCACTGGATGACTCAATACCACTTGGTCCATCCTTGCACCAGCCCAGTGGATGTGTGGTTCAGTTGTAGTTTTTGACTCTTAAAGGAAATCTAGAAAGTAGAGGAAAGAGAAGGGGAGAGGGGAGGAAGCACAGGAGGGAAAAAAGGGAAAGGAAAAGGGATGATTTAACTAATATATATTTTGCATCTCTAAGGTACTAAATAGTTCCCATGCAATCTACAAACCCTGGAAAAATAAAGAAAAATCTCAAAGAGACATCAGCATAATAAAGGGACCAGGGGAGGGAGATTATGAGGGAGGGAGAAAGTGTTGGGGAGGGATATTGGCCAAATCATATCGTTATATTGTGTGCATGTTAGAATATGTAACAACAAATCCCATCACTGTGTAAAAGTGCAATACACCAATAAAAAGTGTAGGAACAAAAAGAGTAATGCAACAGTCAGTGTTCATTCCTGTACAGAAGTGGTGTGGACATGCACTTAGACTGTCTTACAACTGGATTTGCTGGATCATAGGGTAGATATGTACGTACCTTTATCAGTATCTCTCTACAATTTCCCTAGCCAAAGTTGTATCATTTTACATATCTGCCACAAATGCAAGAGGGCTAATGTCCCACATCCTTGCTATCATCCAATGTTACCAACATACTTATTTTAGCTGGTTTCTTAGGTATGTAGTTACATCTTATTATGAGCTTAGTTTGCATTTCTATAACAACTCATGATATTGAGCATTTCATCACTTGCTTAATGCCCATAAAAAAAAATACCCGGGACTGGTGACTCAGAGGTTACAGTGCTTGCCTGAAATGAACAAGTACACAGGTTCAAACCCCAGCACCCATGTACACAACTGAGTGTCGTGGCAATGAAAGCCATGTGGAAAATCTCAATCAAAATCAGTTCTCTCTGTCTGTCTCTCCCTCCCTCCGTCTGTCTCTCCCTCCCTCCGTCTCTCTCTCTGTCCTTATCTCTTTAAAAAAAAAAAAAAAAGAAAATACCCCCAAAACTATTTCTTTTGTAAAGAATGTGCAAATATTTTGCTTCCTTTTTATTGATGTGTTTGCCTTTTTTATGATTCAGTTAAAAGAATTATTTATGTATTCTGGATAACAGTCCTTTTTGAATATTTATGAATATTTTCTTAGTCTTTGGCTTGTTTATTCATTTGCTTAGTAATTTCTTTAGATAACAATACTTTCAGGGTGTTATTTTCATATTTTTTCTTATAGTTGTGATTTGTTGATGAAACCTGTGCTTATCTTCAATCATGAAGATAGTCTGTTATGTTTACTTCTAAAAAGTTTTATGGTTGTTATCTTTTATGTTCAAGTATGCGATCCATCTCAAATTGAATATACGTGTATATATAAGTATTGTATATATGTATGTGTGTATATATATGTGTGTATATATATGTATGTGTATAGATATATGTATGTGTATACACACAGACACACATATCAGATTGCTCTGGTATTTTTGTCTAAAAGTAAACAAAAGACCCTGTCAGTGTGGGGTTTATTTCTTTTCTCTCTATTTTATTGATTTATGTGCCAACTTCAATGCCAGTGTCAGAGTCTTGATAACTTTTCTATGTTTTCTTCTCAGCAATATTTTTTAGATTTCAGAATAGAGATCTTGCACCTGTAATGGTATTTTTTTCCTGAATATTGTGCCTATTGATGTTTTATAAGGCAAATGGCTTTGAAGTTCATTTTCTAATGTAAATAATAATATACTTGATTTTTAAATGAAGTATAATACATTCAGAAACTGCAAGGATCATAAATGCACAGCTTCATGAATTTTTACATATAAATTACTTTTTTAAAGTAAATTTTGCCAGGCATGGCAGTGTATGTCTGTAATCCCAGTCACTCAGGAGTCTGAGGCAGGAGGATTGCTGTGTTCAAAGATAGCCTCAGCAACTTAGCGAGGGAGGCATTAAACAACTTAGTAAGACCTTGTCTCAAAATTAAAACAAGTAAAAAGGGCTGAGGATGTGGCTCAGTGGCTAAGTGAGTGACCCTGGATTAAATCCCTGGTACCAAAAAAAGAAAATAAATTTTATTTTTTAATGTAGTCTCAGGTTCCCAGCTACAGTGAGCAGCAGTTCTAGAGCTTTCTTATATACCCCTATCCTCACACATGCGTAGCCTCTTCCATTATCAACATCCCCCACCATAATGTGACACACTGTGACAATTGGTGAGCCTCTATAGACAAATCAGTTCAGCCCAGACTCCGTAGTTTGCATTGTAACTTACTCTTGGTTTTGTGTGTTTTATGGGTTTGGACACAGGTATCCACCATTGTCATATCACACAGAGTTTCCACTGCCCTAAAAATCCTCTGTTCTGCCTATCATCCCCCCGTCCCCAAGCCCTAGCAACCACTCATCTTTTCACTATCTCTAGAGTTTTGCCTGAATATCAGTAGGAATGATGAAACAGTGTGTCACCTTTTCAATTGCCTTTCGCTTAGCAATATGCATTTAAGCTTCCTCCATGTATCTCCACAGCTTGATAACTCATTTCATTTTAGCATTGAGTAATAGTCTATTGTCTGTATGTATCACAGTTTATTCATCCATTCACCTACTGAAGGACATCTTGGTTACTTCCAAGTTTTGAAAGATATGAATAAAATTACTATAAACATCCATCTACACTTTTTTTTCTGTGGACAGAAGTTTTCATCTCCTTTAAGTAAATACCAAGGAGTGTGATTGCTGTGTTGTATGGCAAAAGTTGTAAGAAATGAGCAAACCATCCACCAAAGTGAATGTACCATTCTGCATTCCCTTCAGTGAATGTCATTCCTGCCACTCCACAACCTTGCCAGCCTTAGATGTTGTTCATGTTCTGGAGTTTGATTATTTTAAAAAGCATGTACTGATTACAATTTTTTTAACAAAATGTTATATTCTGCAACTTTGCTAAATTTACTTGGTACCTCTTTTAGTAGCTATTTTACATTCCTTAAGTTTTTCTTTGTAAAGAATCTTATCATTTTTCTTCTTATAAATTTACTTCTTCCTGTCTTATTTTTATGCCTTTTACATTGTTTTCTCCTTATTACAAATAATTAGGATTTTCAGAACTATGTTGTATAGAAATAACAAGAGTGGCAATCCTTGCCTTATTCTGGTTCCTGGGAGAGAAATATTCAACTTGACACCACTAAGTATGATTTACCTGTAAACTTTATAAATGTCCTTTATTTGGAGATGTTTCTTTGTATTTCTCATTTCTTTTTATTCCTCCTTTTAAGTTTTATCATAATTTAGTGCAGAGTTTTGCATGAATTGTTTTTCTGCTTTTATACTTTATGCTATACATATGGTGAATTCTATACATTTTTAATTATTATTGAAATGAAATTTGCATAGAATGAAATTAACCATTTTAAAGTAGACAATTGAGAGAGTGTAAAATCAATCTTGGTTTTCTGGACTAAGCCCTTCATGATCACAACAAACTATCCTTTTTAGAATGTATACTTGATTTTCTAATCCTTTTAAAATTATTTTTAAGTCAGGTACATGAAGAAAAATGGTTTATAATTTATTTATGTATTTTTTGTAATGTCCCCATGAGTTTGTCATAAGGATTAAATTTATGTTTTTTGGCAAGGTGGGGGAGTTTCTGATCATCATTTCATCAAATTATTTTTCAGTCTCATCCATTGTCTTCCCCTTCTGTAATTACAGTCACATGTTTCCTGGATATTTTGTTATTATTCCGTAGGTCTCTGGCACTTCTCTCATTGTTTTCAATTCTGTTCTCACTTCTTCAACCTGATAATTGATTTTTCTCTGGCTCCATGTTTATGGACTCCTTCCTGTGTCATCCTTACTCTAGTTCTAAGCTCACTGACTGATTTTATTTTAAAGAGAGGGACAGTGAGAGAGAATCAAATTTCATTTAGTTTTTCATGTGGCTTTCATTGCTCCGACACTTCATTGTGTATGTGGTGCTGGAGTTCGAACCCATGACCTTGCACAGGCCAGGCAAGCACCATAGCCCCTGAGCCACCGCTCCAGCCCCACTGAGTGATACATTTTTAAAAAAATAACAAATATTATAATTTCTGATTCTAGAATTTTCATTTACTTAATTGTAGCTTCTGCTCCTCTGTTGAGAAATCTTATTTTTCATTCAATATAAGCATATTAAATATTACCTCATTAAGCATGGTGATAAGTCTATTTAAGGTAGTTAGTTGTCAGCTAATTCCAACATCTGGATCACCTGAGGGTGGCCTTTCACTATCTTTCTCTTGAGAATGAATAATGTTTTCTTGATTCTTTGAATGACAAATGATGTTGTATGTCTTCTGAACACTGAATGTTACAGTGTGGAATTTGGGGATTTTGTTATATTCCTCTGTGCAGCACTGATAATTTTTTTTAAGCAGGAAATGAAGTGGATAGTCTCAAATTGCAAAATCTGTAAGGTAGCAACTCCCATCTCAGTTCAGATTTCCCTGCCCCTCATTGGAGTGGGCTGCTTGACATCTGCAGTGTATACTAGTTGAAGTTCAGGAAAGATTTGGTAAGTTTTCAGGAACAGGATTTGCACTCATTTCCAGGCTTCCCCTTACTTTCCTGTGCCTGAGGTTGGCCCTCCTTACTCAATCCCAGTCTGCAGGTCAGAAACATTGGGGATCAGTGGTACTTTAGTTATCCTGTTAGGAACCACGACTAGAAACTGCCCTCCCCCTAAAGGGAAAATCATCCTGCACCTATCCCTTCCTCTAAATTTTGATTCCTCTCTAAATCGCCTCACTTTTCATTTTCCAGGTCCTTTGACCTTTTTTAAATAATTAAGTAAAAACTTTAGTCTAAGACTTAGTTGGGAGATTAAAACACCCACTGGGGTCATAAAGATCATGTGAAACAGATGAAAATGAGGGGGGCTTTGTCCTTCTAGACAGCAAGACAGAATCCTAGGCTAAAATAGACATTGTAGTATTTGCACATAGTAGATCAGAGTCATATCAAGAAAGCATTGTGGTCACATATAAAAATGCAGGGTATTACAGGAGCGACGTTGTAGTGGATGTACAAATGATGAATTGTTCAATAAACAGTACTTGTGAAGTTTTTCATGTGGAGGAAAACGTTAAAATCCTATTTCATATTATGTTCAAAAGTAAGTTTCATGTTTATAAAGAGCAAAATATAGGCATAAGTTCAATAATGGTAGAAGGAAGTAGAAGAAAATTCATGAGCATAAATCTAGTTTGAAAGTCCTTTTTGTTGAAATCACAATACCCAGAAGACACAGAGAAGAAAAAACTGATTTGTTTTGTTTTGTTTTAAATAGAGAGAGAGGAAGAAAGAGAGAGAGAAAGAGAGAACCAATTTTATTTATTTATCTAGCCTTTGTTTCTCCGATGCTGAGTTGAGTATGTGGTGCTGAAGTTTGAAGCTGGTTCCTTGCACATGCCAGGCAAGTGCTCCAACTGCTGAGCCACTGTTCCATCTCAGGAAAAAAAACTGATTTGTGATGTGTGTGCATAAAAAATACATTGTGCAAATGTATATATCATATACATGTGTATATGTATATATACGTATAAAATAATTTGAAGGGCTTGGTAACATTTGCAAAATATAAAACAGATAAAAGACTTGTGTACAAAAAATTTTACAAATCATTATCACAAACCAAATGACAAATTTGATTAATTAATCAAAGTTATAGGTCAGTAACTTTAAAGTGGCTAATTAATATTTTTTTTGAATCTTTACCTTTTTTTTTTGTTCTCATTGGAAATTTTAAAAAGTGTTTTTAGACAAATTATATTCAAATGTTTGGGTAACATTGGTAAATTCTTTGGGATGATTAGCAAAAAGCAAATTATAACAAATATTAATATGAACAGTTGGTAAATAGTGCTATCTCTATTTTTTTTATAAATTTTTTTATTTTTGAGCAACCTTACAAGATTTTAACAAAACAATATAAAATGTGTATAAGATGTGTATATATTCTGGACATTGCAACTGTCCCCAGGAGTGCCCCCCCCATTACCCTCCCTTATCCCTCCCTTCCCCTTCCCGTTATAACTCTAAAAATAGTATTAAATTGTAAAGCATTACATTTTATCTGAATTTAACTCATGTTTCTAGACCAACTTTCTCATTGTCCAGGGTCTAGTCCCCACCTCCACAGATGAGCGGAGACAATCGACCCTTAGATCTCTGGGTTATTATTGAACATCCTTCATAATTAAATAAATGAAAATGGAATTGTAATTGAGATATTATTTTTCATTAAATTAAACAGGTCTTAATGTTGTACCTGTATCTGCTGGGCAGGTGATACCTGTCAACTAGCTATAAACTGACCTTCAGTTAATTCGTAGAGCAAATATGAATACAAGTTCTATGGCTGTTGTCAATTCCTTGTACCTGTGGGTAGATTGAAGAATAGCCCCATCTCAGTAGGAAGAAACCAAATCATATAAGCATTGACACCCACCCAACACACAAACAGGGTGGTTGTATTAGTCTCTATTACCAGGTTTAAAATTATCCCAAACTTAGCTTAAACAACACACATTTTTTACCTTATAGTTCTGTAGTTTAGAGGTCTGACTTAAATCTCACTCAGCTAAAGTCAATATGTTGAGACTTCCCATCCACATGGGAAGCTAGTGGAGCATCCAGGACCCTGGCCATTCCTTTGCTCATGGCACCCACCTCCAGCTTCAATGTCAGCACTGTCTAACTCCCTGACCATTCTTCTGTGGACCCGGAACCCTCAAAGTATGTCTTGGAAAGGTCCTTTGTTAAAAAAAAAATCATGTGATTAGATTGGGCTAACCTGGATAAGGCAGAATACACTCATCTCAAGATTATTGCCATAATCAAGCCTACATTTTCCTGTTTCTTTTTTACAAAGACATATTCACAGGTTGCAGAGATTAGGAAACAGACATGTTTATGTGACTATCATTCTATGTGCAAAAATTGAGCTTCTGCATATTGTTATGAGTAGTAGTAGTAGGAGGAGTAATAGTAGTAGTAATAGTGATAATTTGCAGTATTGGGGATTGAACCCAGGGGCAATCTACCACTGAGCTATAGCTGCAGGTCTTTATTTTATTTATTTATTTTTATTTGAGATAGCTTGCACTAAGTTGTCCAGGCCAGGCTTGTGTCAAACTTGTGATCCTCCTGCTTCAGGCTCAAAAGCAGCAGGGGTTACAAGGTGGCTTCTGTAGGCTTGGTAAGATATTTTCTATGAATGGTATCATCTGTAAAAATACTCCTTTGTGCAGGCTTTAAGCTCAACAAAACATGCTCCTCCAGTAAGGAGTACACTGTAAGTTTTCATATAATCAAGTTTTATATTTGCACTGGTATTAACAAAAAGTGGGGGGACTTGTATCTTTTGCTTTTGTCTATTGACATCCATTCATCATCACAGTCCTTGTGACAACCAGATAACTCTAAAATTAGCATAAATAAAAATTTTCTTAACAAGTGATGACTTTTTGTGTTACTGAAGATTTAAATATATAGTTCTTCTGTGTAATGTTGGTGAGTTTTTAAGTTGAATAGAGCTTTTTTTTTGAAAGGAAGTGTGGCAGGTATTAAAATTTCAGAAATTGCAAATATTCTTCATCCGAGCTATTTCTTATTTATCTATCCCACAGAGAACATTCTAATCTCACAAAGACAGGTCCAGAGATGTTCTGTTCAACATTGGGTTTGTTAATTCATATTTGGAAGAATTTTAGTAATCATTAACAGAGCAAATGTTAACTATATTCAAGTAGATTCACACTTGGGAATATTAGATTTTTTAATGAATGAAATAGATTCACATAGACTAAAATGAAAAGATGATCAAGACATATAGCAAAGTAAAACAGGCTACAATAGGAAAGAATTTAATGGTGTATGTATGTGCAAAACACGCATATATAAAGTCATTAAAATATTTGCAAAGGTATAATCAAAACTTCACGTTGATTTATCACTGAGAGCAGCATTGAATATGGAATTGGGTATGAGAGTTTTGAAGATAGTCCTTGATTTTTACTTATAATTGAAAAAAATTTAGATACATTTTTTAAATAGAAAGAAGGACAGTGATAGAGAAAGAGGGGGATGGGGGAGAGAGAGAATCAATTTTATTTAGTTTTCATTGCTATGATACTTTGTTCTCTACACCAGGCAGGTGCCATAACCATTGAGCTTTAAAATACATTTTAAGTGAAATAATTTTTTAAAAATTGAATAAAAGAGAAACAACACACATTTCACCAAGAGCTGGTGAACCTGTGATTCTGTATTTATCTCTAAATTGACTCTAAATGCAAGTGGTCTTACCCAGAGATAAGCATTATTACCTCCCTTCCCAGACAAACTTATAAACCAACTTCCTAGCTGCCTATAGCAATTCAGCAGCAGGACCAGAAGAGCTATCTTTCTGTTCCTTCACAGTCATACCTATGGTACAGCTGGTAAAAGGTGGAAGCAAGTTTCTATGTACTGTTTGGAACCACTTTCTTTTATGTGTGGCCTCAGCTCTTCCTTCTAGAACTATCTACCTCCCCACACAAAAGGTAAGCATGTTTCTCTGCATTTTTATTTGGAGCTTGGCCATGTGATTTGCTTTGGCAAATGGGATGTTAGTAAATGCTATATTATCAGGGGCTTCAAATGTGCCTGCTCAGTGGAGCTTGTCCCCTGGGGCTTGCCATTGCCAGCAGCAGGGCTTTGCCCAGGTGGCTACTAAGCTTGGGCTCCAGAATAAACACAAGGGGATCAGAGTCACTCCAGATAATCTACAGACACACTGTGTGAAGAAGAATCCCTCCACTGACCTGCCCCTCTGGGTGCTAATTAAATGGTCGTTCTTTGATGTTCCTGAGTTTTGTGATGTTTTAAAAATGTATATATGACATTTTTATTAGTGCAGACTCAATCAGAGAACTACTGGGTACACACAAACACAAACATATGATAATTACGCTTATACCGTGTGTGTGTGTGTGTGTGTGTGTGTGTACACACACACACACGAGAGGGGGGTAGCAAGACACTGGGCAGGACAAGAAAGATACATTGTGAAGTACAGACATTGGGCAACCTATCTCAGGTCTCTGTTGCCTTGGCAAAGGCTTGTGTGCATGGCAGGAGGAATATGTGAATTTTCTAAGAGCAGGAGGATGAACGGGGCAAGAGCAAGAGCATGAAGGCACCCTGGACCTGGCATGCAGGTACAGGTACAGAAATCCCATGGCCAAGCTGAGGAGAAGAAACACACTCTAATGCCTCTGATGTGCTGGAGGGACAAGGACCACTTTGGGGCAGACTGTATGCCTAGCAGAGCGTGGGGACTTGGCTGTTTTGGACCCCAAGACAATGCCAGGCTGACCCCCTGCGGACACAAGACACTCACTCATTAGCACCCAAGAATCCATGCAGGTTTATCACAGGCTTTGGTATCAAACAGGTTCAGGTTTAGAATCCCAGCTCCATCACTGAGTGGTCAAAACCTGGGCACATTATGGAATCTCCCTTGGCTCTAGTGTCTTTATCAGTTAATGAGAATAACTCCATTATCCAACTTACAGGTAAACTGTGGAAATAGAAATGACAGAAGATGCATTCAGGGTCTGGTTCATAAGAAACAAGCACGACAGAGTGTTATTTGCCTGCTATGCTGATTAGCATCTCAGGTCTCAGGCATGAATGTAATAATATAATCAAGGATTAGTTGTCAAAATTGGGGTATCAAACATGGGCATGGGCACATCAGTCACCAGGGTAGAGGTGAAGGAAGACCCAGAAGACACGTTGAGTCACTGTTGGGGTCCCTTAGGGTTAATCAAGGATTCGTGTAAAGTCCTCATCAATTCCCCCTCAGGAAAGCCTGGCCCCCAGAGTCTACAGTGGGTTGGGGAGCAGGCAGGTCTAAGCAGGTTACACTCCGCTTTTGAGAGCCCAGGCCTGAGGGGAGACGGGGGCAGACCGAGTGCAGGCTGATACAGAGGAGCTCCTAGCAGAGAGCAGCTAGAAGACTGCCGGGTGATTTGCAGCCTCTAAATGGCTCTCCCCTTCTGCAAAACTCTTCACACTTTAATAGACAAACATCTTGGGATAAAGGCTCACTAGAGACAGAACTGATGGGCTAAATGTTGGAAGATTAAAGACCTACGGAGGAGAGTGCATAATTCTCTTATGAAGATGGGAGAGAACTTTTCCAACAGGAAGCTTTCCTACCCCCTGTACAAATGCAAAACTTGAAAAAAATCCTCTAACAGGGGGTGTTTCAGGAAAACAGACTCAAGAATTGGCACACTGCAAGGGGACCTTAGTTACTGCATTATCAAGCACCTCTTTACCTGCATTACATGGGAGGGGGAGAAGCTGAGTCTCAGGTAGGTGAGGCATCTCATCCAGGTGAGTTGTTAGCTAAGTTGGTGCTAAGAGTTTGGTGTCTAGACTTCTAGTCTAGCCAAGCTCTTGCTTCTGTCTCACACAGTATTATTAGTTAGCGATGTATTGCATTTTCAATGACTAGCAATGTGCCAGACACATAGTAGGTCTTCTACAAACACTTGAAGTATCTGGGGGCTTCAGGAGTATCCTCCCAGGTACTCATCACTGTTCTTCAGCAGGGTGTGTGAGGTTAGTGTCTGGAGATCGTTGGGTCCTCATCTCTTCAGCTTTTGCTTTCCACTTAGCATTCCCCACCTCCAACCAGCTCACTGCTTGTCTCAGTAATGTTCCCCAGGTCCAGCACGATCTCTGTAACACAGACCACAGCAGTCCCTGGCCTGAACACGGCAGTAAGAGAGCCAAGGGAGAGGCAGCCAGCTCAGCTAAGGCAGCCAGGTAGAGGTGGTGGTTATAAGTGGATCACTTACTTAGAGTGACTGAAAGATGGCAGGGATTTATTGTTGGGGGTTGATCCATGAACTTTGACATTGTTGACTTAAGTTTTCAATGTAAAAGTTAGTGAGTGTGTAGACTACAGATAAAATAGCAGGCCTAGCAGGTATGATAGAGGAAACAAGAGTAGGAAACTAGAAACTATAAACACATGGAAAGCCCAGGCCAGGCTATGGGAGAGCTGTCTCATCTAGACCAGGACACATAGGGGTTCCTTCACTGGTATGTTAGGGATGACATAGGGGTTCCTTCACTGGTATGTTAGGGACGGTACTTTAAGACTTGATTGACAACACTTTCTTCTTATAAGTAATTATGGGTTAACTAGAGCCAGTGCATCAGATTGTGTAAAGCCACTAGAAGGTGCCTTTTTAAGTGTAGATACAAACATTTGTGTACACTGAGAGCAGTGATATGCCAAATTTCAGGTCCTTGGCCCACTAAATCATGTGTGCATGACATAGGTGACAATTTGTGTCACCTATGTAAGCTTCAGTTTTCTCTGGTATTGAGGACATAGCCAGTCAATCTTGATGAGTTTGGGGGACACTTTAATGATACCTGTCATAATGCAGGGCCTACGGTGGGTATTCACTGGGGCTCAGCCAACCACTTGAAGCAGTCTTCAGAGAAAGGGCTTTATGTACTTTCTCAATTTTAGAGTGCTTAGTCTTATTTTGAATACTGTTATAATTTCTGGCTTTTGACATTCATTCATTATTTAATTGATTCTTACAACTTTTTTTCTCTCTCATCAACTATTGGATGGAAGCTTCGTATGTTTTCTTCTATGTATTTTCTTCGATGTTTTCCAAAACCAGGCTTGTCAAGACACGTTTTATTCACCTGAAAGATACTTAATAAATATTTAATGCATGCTAGGGGTGGTACTCTTCATATATGTAACAGTGCCTTATCTTTAAATCCTGTAGTGATTTGAGTAGATTTAATAAAGATAAGAAAAAAATAATAATTATGTTATTTATAAACTTCATTCTCAACTACAGTTTTCAACATGTTAATAAATGGTAGTAGTACATAGATGATTTATTGATTAGAATATTTCATAGCACAAAGTACAGAGAAACAACCAATCACTGAGTAATAATTAGGATTTGGTGACTGCTTGGCTAGAACCCTGGGTCAAATACAAACAGACAAAATTGAAAACGGACCAATATCAAAACCCCTTTGGGTCCAAATCCCCAAATCTATCATACAGATACAGTTTATGAAAAAGGTTAAAAGTCTGAGATTGTACTTCTATTTAAGTGTGGCAGTGGCATGAGTCAGCAACGAGTTTCAAGTGGAACAATGTTACTGCTATTATAGACTGAACAAAGAATAATCCCTGCTCAAAGGAGAAGTGGTAACTCCCCTGTAGTTACTCCTGGTCTAACCACATCGGCAATCCTGAATCCATTTCAACAGAGACGTCATGACAAACCAGGGTGAGGCCAGAAGAAGGAAAGGAAGAACAAAACAGCCACAGAGCAGCCAGAGAGACTTCTGATTCTCAGCCTGGAGAAGGGAAATGTTGGAAGAAGTCGCCTGTAGCTCTCTGCAAACACCTGAACACCTGTTGAAGAACGCATGGAAGGTTAGAATAGTACAATGGAGAGAAATTGCAGGCAGACACAAATTATTCCAACAGGAAGAATAACCTCCTAAAAATTATATCAGCCTCCTTAAGAAATCAGCTGCTGCAGAGGTTCACCTCTCTCTTCAATCGTTCATGCACTGGGTAATCATCAGAACCATCAGGTGGCCATTGCTCTAGAGAGTGCTGGAGCCGCTTTATATGAAGTCAAAGATCACCACTTGGACACATTACATGCACGATAGATAAGTATTTGTTGAATGAAGAATTAACAGCCACACAGAATTCTTGAATAATAAATGTTTCATTCACACACTCACACCAAAAAACCCCAAGATGTTCAGTACATGGAGAGAGATTTTAAGAAGCTTGATTCAAATTTTATGTTGGAAAAGGATAGAGAATAAAGGAAGTTGCTTACCAAAGTTGAAGATGTGAAACATACCATGATGTATGAAACACGTAATATGAATCAAATACTCACCTAGAGAATCTCAGCGTTTGCATAAACATTGGGCCCTGTGACTTCAGAACTAAACCTCACCAAGGAAATGGTCAGTCTAGCAGAAGGTTCTGTTACTCTCACTGCCCCAATTTAACATATGTGGTCACTAAGCTTCACATAGACCAATTCATTGTCCAGGATGCAGAGCTGGATTTCAAAGGCCAGGTTTTTAATTACAAATCCTGTTTTATTGAAATGTATAACAGTAACTTGGGACAAATGAAGGGAATAATGTGGAGGAACAATCTGCAAATTCCAAGCCTTGTCTTTAATTTAAAAAATAAAAATGAAAAAACATCATTCCAGGAAGGAAGATCTGAGCAACCATGAGCAGGAAAAATGAAGGAATTTAATGAAGACATTCAAAAGGCAGCTGCTCAGGGCAGGCAGTGAAGCTGTGAGGCAGGCTGGATTCTGGCATGTTTGTTCCCTCCAACATAATGAGTTTGGAAGGAAGGGGAGGAGAGAGAGAATGATGTTTCCTTTGGGAGCTGGGCATTACTGCTTTCCCGTAGTAAACAGGTAGTTTTACAAATTGCATGCTATAGTGGCAGGTAATTTATTTTTTTTATAAATTATAAATCCTGAGTCAAGATACGGGGGAAGATATCTGAAATAATTAGGGAGGAGTTCCTTGGGCTAGCCTGCACGTGACTTGTCTGATTAACAACAAGTACTGCCTGGAGGAGGCAATGCTGATCCTGTTCTGCTGAGCCAAATGTGACCTTGGCCAAGAGCTCATCTAAAGAGGGGTTTTGCCTGAATACCCAGATGTGGGTGTCCCCCAGTCTGTTCCCTTAGCCCTTTCTAATCTCATTACTGTATCACACATCATGCTATGACTTGTGTATGAGTTTGGTATCCCTTGATGGTCCATGTCCTGTCATTGAGGTTCTTAAAAAAGTAGTATTGGGAGATGGTATGGACCTTCCAGAGGAAGGGCCTAGTGGGAGGCTCAGAGGTCACTGAGGAGATTTCCCTAAAAAAGAAAAGATGTAGAGCTATTATTAATTTTCATGAGATGGTTATTACAAAATGGATAATTCTGATCCCCCCCCAGCTTCCTGTATCAAAGTCACTTAATAGGTATGCATGCATCTACTATTACAATACACCAGAAGGTGATATAGCTGGGGGTGGGGGGGATTGCCAGCACTATTACCATGGTCTTTCAGTTTCCAATACTGTGAATTTCTTTAATTTATAACTTAGCATACCTCAGATACTTTGTTATGGTAACAAAAAACTGACTGCTTCAATTTATCTTAGCTCACCTGAGTTCATTGACTGAAAGAACCCCCACACATACTTAGTAGGCTCTTGAAATATAGTGGTGGTAAAGAACTACACTATACCAAAGCTTTGGGATTAAAAAATAAAATGAGTGGGGGCTGGAGTGGTGGCTCAGCGGTTCTGGTGCTTGCCTGGTATGCACAAGGTCACGGGTTCAAACCCCAGCACCACATACACAATGTAGTATCCAACAAAATCCACATGAAAAACTAAATAAAATTGATTCTCTCCAACTCGCTCTCTCTCTCTCTCTCTTTCTCTGTGTCACTGTCCCTCTCTCTTTAACAAATAAAAACATAAAGAATAAAATGAGTGGCTAACTTTGTAGATGGAAACACTGAAGTCTCCAGGAGAGAACTTGATGATCTCAGGGAAAACACTTTCATGTGCACTGTTTCGTTCGCCAGTGGTGAATACCATGGACCCTGTCCTCTTGGAGTTTCCTAGGTAGTGAGGAACAGACATTAAATCAGTAAGACAAATCATCCCCTGAGTATGCAAAACACTGTAGGGATAGCTTGAGCTGATGTGAGGGTTTCACACGGGTCCAGAGGCTCAGGTAAGCTTTCCTATGGCACACACTCCATTAGTGGTAAAACCCAAGCAAAGTCCTAAACCTATGCTTGCCATTTCAGTCATTTCTTCCTTACATTTTTTTGTAGAATTAAATTTCGTGTTTCTCTACACTTCCTTATCCCTTCCTTCTCTCCTATTTTAAGATTTTGTGATACTTAATATTTTCCTTTCTGCTCCAAGTCTTTGAATTACTTTCTGTGACCTATTGATACCCTTCAGAATCTCATCAAAACTGTGAATTATCTTAAACAAGGTACATATGTACCCAACTATTTCAATTTAGGTTTAATTTGAGGAACCATCCAGGGACCTCACATTTTGAATTGTTGTTGTGAGCCTTTTGTTAGGTGACTGCATTCACACCCAGTTTTCCTTTCTCCTGGATCATTCCCAGCCTGGAATCTGCAGCTTGGTTCTCTCCCCTACCAATTAGAAACGGTCATACGTCTGTGAAGAAGCTCCCTAGTTGTTCCACCTGGATGCACTGCTATCAGGAGGTGTCAAGCGCTGCATTGGTAGATAATTATGGTGTTGGGGACTCAGGAAAATCAGATGCATGTTGACAATAATCTTCTAACATGTGCGCGTGCACACACGTATATATTATAGTTAAAATGACGTTATAAAAGTGTGCCAATCATTGAGGAGAAGGACAAGATGGAGTTGTCAATTTTAGAAATGAGAGACTGAGTGGTGGGTTAAATCTTGAGCTTGGATGATATTGCCACAGGAGAGAGTGTAGATCAGAAAGAGTAGAGAGGAAGGAAAGGTCAGAAAAAAATGTAGGAGAGAAAAGGAAAAAAAACTGAGGGGAGGAATAAGAAAATAAGTGGAAGGAGAGGGGTATAATGAAAGAAGATCCTGGGTCACAGTTATGTTACAATGTCATTAAAGAAGAAAAGGAAAATCTTTGTTGGAACCTGAGAGTCCTAGCAAGAAGTTCATTTCAAGAAAGAAATAGCCAATATCAGATTGGTACAAATATTAAATAAGAAACTAAAACTGTCTGTAGGATTTGAAATTAGAAAATCATTAGTGACATTGGCAAGAGAATTTCGAGCGAAGTTTTAGAAGAGGAGAACCTTGGCTTGGAGAATGAATGGAAGGTAAAGATGAAGAATGGCTGAGGCAGAAATCCTCCAAAATGCTCATCTATTATGGAAGAAAAGCAGGACATCAAGGGGGATCTGCTGTAGGAGAAAATGATTATTGAAAGGAATGGAACGACATGAGAGGGGAGTTAGGTATCTCAGAAGTGGAGACCCTTCCCGAGGGAATGAAGTCTTAGAGGAGATGCAGAGAGAGGGGTCCAAAGATGAGGATTGGAAGAGAAAAATTAGCTCATAAAAAAATCTGGAGATAGGAGAGAAGGAAGGGAGTAAGTGCAGATGGACTCAGATCGCTGGCAGGACCCAAGGCAGCACATGGAGGGGCTACAGCTAAACTTCAGGGGTGGTCTTTCTCTCCCTCCCTCCCTACTTTCCCTTCATGGTTTCTTCTTGGTCCTACCGCTCCCTTTTGTGGTGGAAGCACTGAAAGTCACAGAGCTGGTTTTAAATAGCCCTGCAGTCTGTCTCTGAGTCACTGCCTCTCTATGAACTCAACCTTTTTAGAATACAACCTTTAAAGAAAGTTTAAACATTCAATAATCAAAAACAAGGGAAATATGTTTTTCCCTAATGCTATTCGCAAATGTCATTTTAGGACTGAGGAGTCTGGTTGGGAAACTGTGAATCCTGTTCCACTTTCTGTGAGCTACTCCAAAGTTCGAGATGAATATGCAACCTTCTGGAACCTTCCTACAGCCCTGGCAGTGGGGGAGGAATTGAAGGAACCGTGATTTCTGAGCCTGTAGTTGCCTTCACATCATTTCCTGGGTCCTAGTCTCCTCATTTAGCAAAGCAGTGATGAGCATGGTGATCGGTAAAGTCTCTTTCAATCCTGAGAAAGATTGAGAATGGAGAAAATTACTCTGGAATCCCAAGTTTCCATTAAAGGGCAAATTTAGCTATGAATCATCTCACAGGATGAAAAAGGAAAAAGAATGGAAGAGATAGGACCCTGATCAAGCAAAAATAAGAAAGAGCAGCTGTTCTTGCCTAACTTCATTGTGACCAGGAGGGCTCAACCTTTTTTTCACAAATCCTCTGCAAAGATATATCCTGCCTTGGGTCACTCACGGCAGCGGACCAAAGCTGGGCATGCGTGTGTTCCTTCATCCTCACCTGAGAAAGGAGGAAAACCAAGGGTGAAAGTGATAACACTCAGGACATTGGGCAATGATATTAGGGCACAGTGCAGAAGTGAAGGCCCCGGGAGAATTGGAGATGATATTTACATGTGTCTCCCTTCCAGGGGTCTAGATGTGGGGACCCTGTACCTCACCACTGCTTACGGAGTTTCCTGCCATAATCCTTCCTTTTCCTACAGGATAAATTGTGAACATGTTCATGAGGCTGTGAATTACTTGTCCAGGTGTTTATTAGAACTCTCATTTTCAATATAACAAGTCGAGTGCCCTTGAGCCACATAAATCCTTGAAATTTCCATTTTATTTCTTCGTCAAGAAGGAATAGTATATATTTACCTTGCAGGATAATTTTAAAGTCATCTGGTTTATGAGGCGTGTGTTAGTCAGCTTTCCGTCGCTGTTACAAGCTATCAGAGGAAATCAACTTTAAGGAGAAAAGACTTATTTTGGTTCATAGTTTTAGAGGTTTGATCCGTGGCCAGCAGGCTCCATTGTCTCTGGGTCCACAGTGAGGCAGGATATCATGACAGGGAACATGTGATGAAGCAAATCTTCTGGCTTCATGGTGTCTGGGAAGCAGAGAGAGAACAAGAAACGTGCTTCCAGGGCACTTCCCTGATGAACTTGTCCTTTAAATTATGAACCATTAATGAATCCAATTATGAAGACAGTGTCCTTATGATCCAATCACTTCCTCACATCCCCGCCTCTGAACAACTTCAACACGTGAGACCCTGGAGACATTCCACATATAAACCCTAAGGAGTTTGCTGATGTTGGAACCTAATGGGCCTGAGTTCAAACTCCAACACGTTTCAGTACCCCAGTCACCGTGACTGGCATTTCTTCATTTTATCTCATCTCCCCTGCTTCTTGCTCTTTGCTCAGACTCTCCTGTCTATTTCACTAGAAAATTTATGATAGTGTGTCCAAAATCATCACCACTCTGAACCTTCTGGTATTTGCACCCACACTCCTTGCTTTTCCTCTTGCTACTACACATCCATTGCTCACGTTTTTATCTAAAGTCAACACGTCCACTTTCACTTCTAGATACAACCTCTACCCTTTCCCCTCCCAGCCCAATCTCCATTCAAGGTCACTGCTATGGCAATCTAGAAATCATCTTGACTTTGGAATCACAGGTTTTTTTTTTCCCACCTACCCAGCAATATCTCTCCAATTAGCATAAAAAATGCAATGTCTCCCAGGCCTAAAAATGTTCCCTTGACACCAGGCCCACAGAAGTGTTCTCAGTTGCAGTAAATAGCATTTCTGTTCTTCTAGTTCCTCGGACCAGAACTCTGGGCTCATTCTTGACTTTTTGATTTTTTTCTCACACCCTGCTTCCAATACATCAGAAGATCCTCCTAGTTCTGCTTCAAAATGTACCCAAGATGTGAATACTTCTCACGACTTCTGCTGTTAACCATCACATCTCCAGGAAAACAGCAGCAGCATCCTGCCGCTCATGTTGCTATTAGCCTTAATCCCTCACCCAAGAATTTTTTCTCCAAGCATCCAAGTTTTTTTTATTTAAATCATGAAGTATAGTTGTCATTTATCTGCTCAAGACCTTCCTCTGACTGACAGCTCCCCATACTGTTCAGCGCGACAAGGACTAACCTGACAATGACTTGCTGCGCACTGAGACAACTAGGCCTTCTGGGCCCCACGAGGAAAGATGTTCTCCCTTTCTACAGTGCTTCAAGCCTGATTTGCTTTCTTGCCTTTCCTTGATTCCACCAAGCTTGCCCTTCCTGGAACTCTTGCATGTGGAGTTCTCTCCTCCTAGAAGGCTCTCATCGTAAATACTCAACCATGACATTCAGAGAGGCCTTTGCTAAGAATCCTATTTTAAAATAGCACATTACTCTCTTTCTCTCTCTCTCCTCCCCTTAAACTTCTTTATGTTTCTTCATGATATTTATCACCCATCATGTGATCGATTCTTCTATTTATTGATTTGATTACAATCTATCTTTTCACATAAGGATGAAAGCCCACTACACTATTGCAACATTAGCCCCTAGAATAGGGTCTGCCAAATAGTAGGAGCTCTAAAACTAGTGAGTGATCGAGTAAACAATAAAGTAGCTTTAGGTAATTTATTTAATTTACGGAATCTTGGTTTCTTCAGTTTAGGAATGGAGATAATATTGTCTACTTTGCAAGATTGCTAGAAGGAACCAAGTAACATACGCAAAAGGCATGACATGTAGAAGAAGTGTAATAACCAGTGTCTATTATGTTTAATGTTGTGCAGATTTACTAGATAATGTATACAAAGGCCCTGCATACTTCCTGACACATAGGAGAAACTTAGGAATTTGTAGTTCTCAGTGCTCAGAGACAACACATTTTCTGACTTTATAGATGTATGAGTAGCAGAAAGATAGACAGCAACAGCCCAGGTTGTCTAATTTCACAACAAAGTTCAAATTATAATTTTACATTTGGAAGGAGATGGACTTGAGACAAGTTACTTAACCTCTTCTTAGTCAAGGATTTTCACATGTCACACCCAGGGATGTGCACACTAGTGGCTTGGGCCATTCTCAAGGATGAGACCCTGCAAGTGACTTAGAGGACTGAGTTCCTGAATCAAGATCTGGCTGTCATCTTCTGTCATTGGCCTCTCCCATTTCTCACAATAGAGACCATAGGGGAAAAAAATCAAGGGAGATCCTATAAAGCTGATGCAAGTGGTTTGTAGCTGAGCTGGTAATTGAGGCCACTGAGCAATTCAAATGTGGCTAGTGTAACTTCAAAATAAATGTTTGATTTTATTGGTTTTAATGAATTAATTAAAATTTAAATTAAAATAGACACATGTGGCTAATAGCTATTGCGTTAGATAGCTTAACTCTAAAGCGTGGGGATTGGGGAAGGATGTCCAATTGACTAGATTTATGGGTGGTACTGATGTTAGAGGGCCCTTGAGGGCATCTATTAGTCTGTTTTTCATTACTATCATGAAATACCTGAGGCAGACTACTTTATAAAGAAAAGAGGCTTACTTTGTCCCGTGGTTCCGAGGCATAATGTTGAGAGGATGCATCTGGCGAAAACTTTCTTGCTAACAGAGTACCAAGGTGGTTTAGGGCATTTTATGGTGACAGGACACATAGATGTGCTGTTGCTGGACTCCCTTCCTTTTCTTCTAAAGCCACTAAGATTCAATCATGGGGGCTCCACCTTGATGACCTTCTCTAATTCTGAGCATTTCCTGGAGACAACCTCAAAGCACCATGGTTAGATCAAGTTTCTGCCTTCTTAATGCACAAAGGGGATTAAATTTCAACACATGGAACAGTAGGAGACCCTCAAAACATATCCAAACCATAGCAAGCAGGGAAAGGAAAATAAAGTCTTGAAAACAAATGTGAAGAAGCTGTTCAAGCTATAAAGAGAAACTCCACAAAGGTTTCTTGGAGGAAATCAGTATCTCAGCCAAAATCTGCTAGGAAGTCCACTCTCGCTCTCTCTCTTCCCTTTGAATGTTTCTGAACATACTCTCCTCTTCTCTGGATTAACCCCCTGGCCCTGCAGCACTTCCAGGTAGCTCACTATTTTCAGCTAGGCTTTGCTGTGTAATAAATCATTTTAAAATGTGGTGGCTGAAAACAACAACCAATTATCTTGGTCATGGTTTTTCTAGTTGGCAATTTAGGATGCTTTCACTTGGATGGCTTTTTCATCTTGGTGTCTGCTTTGCAGCTGGACAAGGTTAAGATGGACTCAGCTGGGATGATTCGACTCTGCCTCCTGTGGTCTCCCATTCTCCAATGCACTTGCTTATTCAACTAGTGGGGACAAGCTTTCAGTAGAAAGAGAAAGCTCCCAAGGCCCCCTGAGACCTGGGTAAAAGTAATATACTAAGCAGCCTTCAAGTTACACACAAAGGTATAGAATGGGCTGTGGAGTGAAATCAAGAACTGTGCAATTTTCATATGCTCCCACAGTTTCATTGTGTGTTCTGTGGTTGCTCCTGTGTTTGTTTTGGGCAGTGCTGACTGCAATAACAAAGTACCATAACCAAGTATCTTATAAAGAACAGAAATCCCTTTAACAAAATTCTGGAGACTGGAAACCTGAGATCCAAGTCCCGGAATGGTAGGTAGGATCCTGGTGAGGACCCTCCCCTGGGCTGTACATGGCCGTTTTCTTATCAAATAATTATATGGCAGGAAAGAGAATTCTTTCATAAGGGCACTAATCATACTCATGAGGTCTCCACCTTCACAAGCATTGAGTACAGCCCAGTACCAAATATGGGATTTTTAATATTTGTCCATTCAATTAATTTTTACCCAACTTTATGAATTAGGCATTTTTATTTATTTATTTATTTTGTTTTTAAGAGAGAAGGACAATGAGAGAGAGAGAGGACAGAGAGAATCAATTTTTATTAAGATTTTTACATGGCTTTCATTGCTCCAACACTTAGCTATGTATGTGAGTGCTAGGATTTGAATCTACATACTCGTGCACTCCAGGAAAGTGCTGTAACTGCTGAGCCACTGCTCCAGCTCCCAATTAGACATCTTTATTCCACTATCCCCAATTTAGTGATATATAAATCAAGGACTGGAATTTTCCATGTTGACCCAATACACAGCAAAACTGGGGGTTAAGCCTAGAAATGTCTGACTGTGAGCAATAGCTTCTCAACCTTGGCACTATTGGCATTTTGTACAATATGATTCTCTGCTCTGGACAGCTGCCTCGTGCAGAGTAGGATGCTTAATTGGCCTCCCCCAGTAGATACCAGTAACCTCCAATCATGAAAAACCCAAAATGCCTCTGACTTCTCCCAATGTGCCCATGGGGAGAAGACCAAAAATCATCTCTGATTGACAACTGCTGCTCTAAACCAGGCTTCTGACTCCATCTCTCAACTCTCTGCCTCTGAAGAAGAGACTTGAGTCTTCTTGCAGACAATAGTCAGTATATTTTTCAGGCTAAAGAGGAGAGTAGTGGGACTGAGACAGAGCTGGGGGCAGAGGTGTAAGCTGACACCACCGTTCCAGCAGACTTCTCTCTGAACTTGCTGTTTGGCTTTTAGGTTTTCTTGTCTACAAGTGCTCTCAGCTTCTCAGTAAGGACTCAACATCCTCAAACAGGTTGCCTCCAATGAGAACCAGTCAGTTCTCCTAGGATGTGAAAAGATGGCCCCAGACCAGGCTAAAGAGAAAGCTCCAAGTTGGAATGGCTTTGCCATCAGTGGTGGGTAGCTAAATATTTCATCTTCATAAAATAAACATAGATCATCTCATCATGAAATATACATAAAAATGTTTAAACATGTTAATTATTAAACCAATATTGATTCATATTGGATGAGACATTAAGAGAAAATTAGCTAATGTATTTAATATCTCCTCCACAGTTGACTAGTATCAGAATTCATCATATCTAACCACCAATAATCATAAAAGTGGCAGGGAATATTTATGACCAGGGGTGAGTGAGTTCCAGGCAGGAAGCGACAGCGATGGAGGAAATATGAGGATCTAAAGGAGAGAGACTTTCAACTGTCAGAGCCCATCCTCAGGATCCCAGACATAAATCATTGGGTGCGGTCATCTCATCAAAGTTTGATAAACCTTTCACATTGGAATAGTTATTGAGTATCATGTGGATCTGGCTTCCTTCTCAAAACTGAAATGGGACGGCAGATGAAAAGTAGAGGTAGAAAAATAATTAGAACAGGTTTTTAAAACCCTGGGTTTAAAGAAAATCTTGCTGATTTTCATAGTCTTAGGATCTATTAACTCAACTGCAAAGTGGTGTAATGATATTTACAGATGGCATTTTCCTCCCCTCCTTTTATGTTTTAATTTTACCTCATTGAGTATATTTCAAAATCCTTAAGCATAGACATGCTTTCTAGCAGGTTTCCCCCCTTTTCTTTCTTTCTTTTTTTAATTTCCTGGAAATAGAGTTATTTAGTCATTTAAGATTGCTCTGGAATCAGGAAAATCCGAATCTGGACTCTGGATCTGGAGCCAGTGTTCTTTCTTTGTCTCAGTAGCCTCATCTGTATCCTGCTTCAGCTACCCACAGATGTGCTGAACCAGGAACAGATACGCTGTTTGTAAAGGGCAAGAACATAGCACATAGAAAGTATTTGGCATTTGGAGGCTATTGCTCCTCTATTATATTAGAAAACCAACAAAGGGCCAAAGAGTTGGCAGATAGTCAACGAAACCTCAATATTTTGTTTTTATCAGCAACATATTAATTCTGAGCATTTTAAGTAAATATCAGCCACTGTGGATCACACAGCTTCCTGTGCAGCCTCAGCCACTGGGAGGAACAAATCGTCTGTTAGTGTCCTTCCACTTCCCGCAGGTTCCAGTGCTTCCCTTCCGTAAACTGAAGGCATACTCAGAAAGAACTGGTTCAAGGTCGACCTCTGTCACCAAGTCCCCTAACCTCTGAGACTTGGTTTCTCATCTTCAGAAAAGAAGTAACAAGATCTAACTTGCAATCCCCATTGTGAAAATGAAGCACACACACACACACACACACACAAACCCATTTTGCTAATTTAGATGTCACTTTATCATATTTTTTCGACTTTGAGATGTCCTCTTTTTTTTTTTTTTTTTGCACATTTCTGAAACTGTGACTTCTTACAACTGACACTTCCACTAAGGTAGTGCTGCTCTCTTTTTCCCAAGGAACTCTTATTAAATCTGTTTTGTGTCTTATAATTGGAAATATCTTCAAACCAAGGGAGAAAAGTATTGTTACCCAACTCAACCTGAACTTTCCAAAGTGCTGCTTTCTCTTGAGTCAGTAATTGTAGGGTCAGGTATTTGCAAATAAGTGAAAAGAAGTGGAACCTTGCTGTTTTCTTATTTCTTCTGCAGTGAGGCGCATCAATTTGTGTGGTGTTATTCCTCAGCTAGGAGGTGGGGAGATGGCAGGCACGTAGATATTTCCCAAACACATTTCCTTTAGATGCATTTTGGCATTCAGGAAAAGTTGATGAGAAATGGCTTATAGTTCAAGACCCATCAAACCCTGAGACTGAAAACCTCTCCAGCAGTGTTTCTCAGCTACCAGATGTTACACAGCTGCATTGCAAATTGTTATCTGAGCTCAGAAGAGAAGAAAAGAGAGGATTATTGAAGCCATGAAGCCATATGACACAGTAAACGGTGCATTTAATTTCATCTTAATGTGAGAGATAACATGCATTAGATAAATATAATCTGATCATTAAAAACATATTTATGGAAGTTTAGCAACTTTGTCAGGGATGTGTGACTAATAATACAGAGTTGCGAGGCCTCTAAAACATATTTCTCTTAATCATCTGGTGTTTAGATTAGATTATTGACTGTTAAATCAGAATAAAAGTTTTCACTTGAGATTTTACGTTCCGTTTGTGATGGATTTGTCTTCATCCAGATACTCGTATTAGATACCCAGTTTGCCCATAAAAAAGCCCAGTGTAATAGAATTACAAAATTTTCATGTTGAGAAAGTTCTTAGAAGACTGTTCTCCTTCCAGTTCTGTTTTTGTGCAAGTGGTATCATCTGGTTTGGATTGCAACTATATTTTCTGAATAAATGTAGTATTACCATATTGGGGAAAATTTGGAAAAGAAAACAGAGAAAAATATCAGCTATATTCCCTTCACTCTAACATTCCTTTCCATTTCATTTTCCATATATCTGTATGCTTTGTGCACAGTGATAATTGTAGTATACAGGCAAGTTATTTTTAGGTCTTCATTGTTTCTGTACAGTTTTCATGACTTCTGAGTTTAATAACAATATTCTTTTAGAGAATGGCGGTGCTCTAATGTATTGATTTGCTTTTATTGTTGAGATATTTAGATTGTCTAGTGGAGCCAGTCTGCCTAAGTTGGAAACTTGTTTCCATGCTCTTTCCAACAACGTGATCTTGGGAATGTATTTTGATATTGTTATATCTCATCTTGCTTATTGTTAAATGCAGATAATACTAAAATAACATCATAGAACAGTTATAAAAGATGAGTAAATTAATCCATGTTAAGTGTTTGAACCTGGTATATAATGAGCACTCTGTTAAGTGTTAGGTATCATGCTGATAAGAAAGGCAGACATTAATATTATGCATTTTTTCCCAAAATATTGAAACATATCCTTTTAGTGGAATCTCAATACATTTTCACAAAATCTCCCACAAATGGCTCCCCAGACCCTTTTTACTATTTCCAGGGTCAAATCATATATTATCTCCTTAGATTATTTCACTTTGGGATGGCTTTAATTATCAAATATTTTCTCAATGTTTGATCTAAGTGACTCCCCTCATCCAGGGAGTTCTGTGCAATGATTCAGTTCTGTCCCTGTTACCATGCAAACTATTTCAATATTATTTGGAATATCAAAGCTTATTCTCTGGGACACTAATCACTGTCAAGTCCAAGCCAAGATGTATTGATTCCTTGTACAAAATGCCTCTCAAATCCATTCTCTTGTCTCTATTTTTTTTCCACCACAATTATCTCCAGCCCTGTTTACAGCAATAGCCTCCTAATTATCTTCTACACTTGCTCCTTATGTCTCCACCTAATTGTCTCCTACAGTTGCATAATGGCCACTGGTCATGGGCATCATATGAGGCTGGTCTCACATAAAATTCTAATTTGATCAATGTGTTTACATAGAGCCCTTCAGTAGCTTCTTATTTCTTAGACTACTTGAATCTTCAAAGCCTTCACCTGAATTGGTTTCTACCTCTCTCCACTCTTGTCTTCCCTCTCTCCCCCTTGCTTACCATGCTCCAGCCACATCAGTCTTCATCAGTATCTCAAGCTCATGGACACTGCAGACTTATTGTAATATTGTCCTTCGTAACTGGAAACTCTACCCATTTCCCCTTACTCTAAGCCTGCTCAATCTCCCCTTATCCTTCAGGTTTCCCCTTAATTGCTCCTTCCATGAAGAGTCCTTCTTGAATCTTCTTTGCATAATATGTTCACCTGTTTCACTGTCCCAGAACACCCTGCTTATTTTCCTCAGAGCACTAAGTTTATAATCAAATGCTGATTTGTGCATTTATTTGTATATTCACTCACTCACAGAATAGTTTCCCAGGTCAACTGTATTTACAACCTCATTTTTTAGTCATCCTGGAAAGCAAGCTCAAGCAAATACTGGTCGTAGAAAATGTAAGGCAATCTCATGTATGTGCCTAGAGGTGGAATGAAATACATCAAGGTGACATTGAGCTTGTGTTCCAAGACCTGTTCTAAGCATTTTGCATGTTTAATCTTATTACCTGAGAATTAAGTACTAATATTTTCCCACCTTACATTTGGGGAGCACTGCAAGTGAAGTGCCTAAAGTCACAGTGGTGGGTGGCAGAGCCATCCCCAACCAATGTCCTTATCTGTACAACTGAAGTTTAATCCTTTTTCAGCTTCTCATAAAAAATTAAATTAGATTACTTCTGTGAGGCACCTGGTCCACGTCAATGCCTGAGTTTGATCTCCACTCCACTCCTTTACTCTGTCTCCTCTTTCCAAAGCATCTCAACTGAAATGATATAATGCCCCGATTGCCTGACCCAGACCCACTGTGGGATCATGGCCATGGCCCTTCTTGGTGAAAGCAGTGCATAAATATGTCTCTTGGAAATGCTTGCTTGACCCCATTTACCATCAGGTGACACTTTGGGAGAAAACAAGATGAATGTCCTGGTTTCAGCCTATAACTCTAGACAGAACTGGCTGCAGTTACAGTTTCCTTTCCTGAGCATCTGACCTCTCAGATCTTAGTTGTAGCAAGGCCCTTTCTCTCACATCCAGAGATAAAAGTCCTCTCTTCATGGGTTTGCCCATTCCTCTCTTTTAGTCCTTTCCTTCTGATCTTTTCTGTTTCCTGGGCATGCTTCAAGACCTGTAGAAAGAGTTGGGTTTGGAATGAAGGTATTCAAACTCAAGTTCCTGCTTTGCACCTTAGTGACTCAGGGATCACAGGTCTATCACCTTTGTTTTATGTCCTCTAGGCTTCTCATTCTTACTTGTAAAGGAGAAAAATTGTCACAGTCATGCTCATGGTCTTACATCAGATCAGACATAAATTGTGATTGGAAAAGATGTTGTTTATGTTATTTTCTTCCTCTGTGGTTTTATTAACCAACCCAAGTTGATTATGTGAATGCCAAATTTCCCAGTCCTCTCAAGAGAAGGATTGGGGAACACTCTCCTCCAGATTTCTTATCCCCACTGTATCCCTGAACATTTTAGGAGAGAATGTGGAGGGTCTCTGAATTTAGATTCTACCTGTTTGGGCAGGTAATGATGAAAGTCCTCCATAAACCACTGCATCTAGTCATATCCTTCTAAGCCTGGGGCAGGAATTTTGCTGCTCAGATGTTGAGAAACATAAGGGTCTAAGGTACACCTGGCAAAACTCATCCTGACTTGAACATGTCAAATGCACTAAGCCAGTAATGAAGTATGAGGTTCAACCAGTGCAATTCACCCAGGGTGTGAAACAGAGAGGATGCAACGGAAAGGCAAAATGGCTGTGGTTGAGAACATGGGTGTGATCTTGGGAGGATGGAATATGAATCTGGACTTTCTTGCTTCTCAGACAGGTGAACTTGAGCAAGTTGTTTCACCTCATTGATCATCAATTTGCTTTCTGTTCAAAGGAACTAAAATGTACCTACCTCTTACTTTTAATAAGATCACATTTTTTTCTTATTGTTTCAGCATCATCTTACATTATGAAGGGATTCGTTCGTTCACCTTCATACATGCACACGTATTGACAGAGTGCTTAAACCCAATCCTTGTCCTGGATATTTCTCACTTCCCAATCTTGTGACACATCTGTAGTTCCCTCAAGTTACAGATATAAATGAACATGTAATTACAGATATAAATGAACATTGAAATTACTAGATTATATGCCTGCCTGGGTGCATTTGGGGTTCTTATGGGAGTCATCTGTAGTCTACAGTATTGAACACTCCTTTTCTTCCCTCCCTTTCTCCCTACCTCCTTCATAATTTTAGTCCCCACAACTTACATATTACTTCAGATGGGTCTATTAAATAGGCTTGACTAAATTTCATCATGTCTTAGGTTTTAATCTAGCTTCCATATATGAGGGAAAACATTCAACCCTTAAGTCTCTGGCTTTGGCTTGTTTCACTCAGCATGAGTTTTTTTTCCTTTTCTATCCATTTACCTACAATGGATATAATACTTTCTAATGGCTGAGTAGAACTCCATTGTGTGTGGGTGTATATATATATATATATCTCAGTTTTTTAATCCATCCATACAGTGAAGGGCATCTAAGTTGTCTCCATAATTTTGCTATTATAAATTGAGCTGCTATAAATATTGATATAGCTGTATCTATGTAATAAGCTGATTTTAGCTCTTCTGGGAAAATACCCAGGAGTGGGATAGCTGGGTTACATGGTGGTTCCATCCCAAATTGTTTTAGGAGTCTCCACACTAATTTCCAGAGTGGCTATAGCATTTCCACCAATAAACAGTGTGTTAGTATTCCTTTCTCCCCATAACCCCTCTAGCATCCGTTCATATTCTTCATTTTTGCCATTCTGACTGGAATGAAGTGGAATCTCAGTGCACTTTCAGTTTGCATTTCTCTGATTGCTAGTGATGTAGAACACTTTCTCATATATTTATTTTTGGCTTTTTGAACTTCCTCTATTGAGAGTTTCTGTTTAATTCAATAGCCGATTTATTGATTAGAGTATTTGTATTTTTGGTGTTAAGTTTTCTGAGATCATTGTATATTCTGGATATTAGTCATGATTTTCTCCCATTCTGTAGAGTCTCTCTTGATACTCTTGACTAATTTCTTAACTATGCAGAAGTTTTCAGTTTAGTGGCATCCCACTCATTAATTCCTGATCTTAATTCTCATGCTATGGGAGTCTTGTTAAGGAAGAAGAAGCCTACACCAATGTAGCAGAGTGTTGATCCTATTTTGTCTTCTAAAAATTGTAAGGTTAAAAAAAAAAAAATAAATAAATAAAAATTGTAAGGTTGCTGGTTGAATTCCTTGTTTTTTGATCCATTTCGGTTCGATTTTTGCACAAGGTGAGAGATAAAGATCTAATTTCAATTGTCTGCACCATTTGTTGAACAAGCTGTCTTTCCTCAAACAAATATTTTTGTCTCTTTTGATGAATATTAAATAAATACTTTCAGGTTAATTTCAGTGTCTTCTATTCTATTACATTGGTCTTCCTGTCTGTTATGATACCAATACCATGCTGTTTTCGTTACTACAACTCTGTAGTATAATTTCAGGTCAGGTATTGTGATACATCTTTTCTAATTTTTTTTTTTTTTTTTGCTTAGTACTGCTTTGGATATTCTGGGCTTCTCATTGTTCCAAATGAATTTGAGAATTGAGTCCTCTGTATCTGTGAATAATGACACTGGGATCTTGATGAGGATTGCGTTGAATCTGCACAGTGCTTTCAGCAGAATTGCCATTTTACTATATTGATTCTGTCTAATCAAGAACATGGAATACCTTTCTATCTTCTCAGGTATTCTTGGATTTCTTTCTTCATTGTTTGACAGTGTTCATTGTAGAGGTATTTTACTTCTTTGTTAGATTAATTTGCTAATGAATTTCAGACCATGGAGAAAAACACTTCTCCCTCTGTTGGCATTCTGCTACATGGAGAGATTCTATGTGCAGCCCTCCCGCTGGTCACCATCTTCCAGGATCCACCCCAAGATCACATGTTAATATGCATCAACCCTTAGCAACACATTCACTTAAGGTAGTTCTTATTCAATACTATTTGTTATACCTAGGAGCTATACTGATGGGACTTGGGTACTAATTTCTGAGCTAAATCCTTTTACTGCATTGTCTCCTTCGTTCCTGACAACTCCTCAAAGTTGGTTATCATCAGCCCAACTTACAGATGAAATAGTAAAGGGTAAGATAAGAAAGGATGAGGATGTATTACCTGCTCAAGATCACTCAGGACCTCTTCACCTTGTTCTGATTTCTAAACCATTACTCTGAAGCCATAAACCATGTGAAGTAGGAACTTATTTTTTTAATCTATGAAATGACAGCAATAAACATTCATTGGCATGTTTTCCTTTCAATATATTCACTTATTTAATATTTATAATGACTTTTTAAGGTAGATGGCTTTATCATCTCCATTTTTCATATGGGGAAAAGGAATTATAAAAGGTTATTTTGAAGGTTTCTTCTCTATCTATAGTTTATTTAATTAAATTCAAGTGTGTTCAGTTGAACACTAAATTTGTAAGTTTCTCTGTAACATAAGCACTTGTCTGGTAAATATATTTTTAAAATTCTGCCCAGGAATTCCCCTTCTTGAGTCACAGTGTACATTTGCATATCAAAGGGGATGAAGGAGCCCCATAGGGAGGAAATTTATTAAACTTTCTTTAACCCCATGTTTCCCAAATGGATTTGACAGATTCTTGCCACCCCCTTCCCTCCTGCCTCACACACCTGCACATCTGTCAACATTCTACAAAGCCTTTTGGCAAAGTTCTTTCTAATTCAACTCAAGATGTACTCATTGAAGTTCAGATCTGTGACCACCCCTATTATAGCTGGATTTAAAGGCATGCAGGAAAACGTCTGCCCCTCTGCAAGCTCATAATCCTCTTGGTAGGAGAGAAATAGTACACAATAAATATTTAGAGAATATTCAAAATCATTCAATTGGAATTTTTTATGTCAAAGATGCTTTGTCTAGGAGACAGGAAAGTGAGGAACTAGAATTGTAGTAGCTGAGATGGAGCAATAATTTAAGCTGAACTATGCAGAATAAGAACATCAGGCTGATCTGCAAAAATAAGGCAATTAGACTCTTGAGAAACCTCCTTGTTTCAAACCAACAATCATTTATCAACAGTGGGAAAATCATTCCTAGGCCTGGATTATTTTGTACTCAAAAACTCAATGTTTTTCTTGCAAGATTTTCAGTAATATATTTGTCTTACTGTTGTTATCAGGAATTTTTTATGATTAAATTAGATGGCTATATGGTTAAAAAACATAAGCCTCTCTGAGCAAACCCTCTATTTGATTTCATCCATCCTTTCCTAGCATCACCTCAAGTTCCAGGACTTCTTCAGGTTTCTTATCCATACTCAATGCTTCATCACCCACTCTTTCAATAAACAAAACAAACTTTCTCTAACAACAACAACAACAACAAAAAAAAGCCATGTGAATCATCCAGTCACTACCAGCTTACTCCAAATTGGATGTTCTCATTACTCTTTCTTTTTATCTCTGAATTTCCATTATCCTGGAACCAATGGTGGTTTAGTAGAAGCCATTAAAAAATTAATCTCTACAGAACTGGATTTTCTTTTGGAAAACTGTAGGAAAAAAATAGCTATTTTTGGTTAGGTGATCTGGAGAGCAGAGTACACCAAGGACTTGGAACAGAAGAAATAATTGTTGGGAGCAGGGAATAGCACTGTGCCAGGAGCTTGAGAAGGGAGTCCACACTGAAGGGATGGGCATGTCTCATCCAAGACTGGCGCCCCCACTGACTTGGGCAAGCCACTGAGTGTGTAGCAGCCCCTCACACTGATTTCCTGACTGCTTCTCCTCACTCCAGGCTCTGCCAAGTGACCCCAATGCAGTTACTTCCCTGGATGTGTGCTCATCCCACTTTGGATGCTGGTGGCAGAATCAGGTCTTATGGGGGAGTCTCCCCCTATCAACTTTTCCTTGTTAAGTTTGTTGATTTGAGTACTCTCTAGAACCTTGGGACAAAAATGGCCAAAATTTTGGACCAAGCTACATGGTATAAAAAACACAAGTCATTATTTACTCAACAACTGTTGTGTGTCTAAAATAAAGGGTCTACTATGCACTTTGAAAAGGTATGGATTTAGGGTTTCTGCCTTCAAGAATCAATCAGTGGGTATGAAGGTAACCCCTGCTTATGATATGAGGCAATACCCATTATGAAAGGCATGTGAACCATATGGAATAGAGCAATAGCCAAGGGAAGAATTTTATCAGGGGCCATTATCAACATTTATATAGGAGCTCACATCTGACTGATCTTCAAAGGGTACAAAAGGAGAGTGATTGGCAAGAGGACATACACAGAAAGCCCAAAGCACTTCCTTATGTAGGTGATAGAGAGTGGAGCATAGGGATTAAAACAGGCTCTGGGCTAGGTGTGGCTCAGTGGTAGTAAGATAAAAATTTGGGGACACAGAAAAGGGAGAGGCATACTGAGTCTCAAAAGAAATGCCCACCAACCACTAAAATACAGAAAGTGCCTGTGAACAGTTGCAACTCCTGAACTACCCAGCCCATGCCCTTGAATCATGCCCTTGACCCTTTCCCTTGCTTCCATAAAGCAACATGAGGACCATGTGCATGCACATGGAAAACTAATGTGGAATTGTGAGCTCCACTCTGATCCCACCTCCAGTCCAGCCCCTATAACTGATAAATATTAGCACTCCACATCAACTGGTTGCTGTTTCTCTCTGGAGATAAGCCCACATTCTTCCTTTGCTTTACCCTCAAAGGCCTTTTTCTTGAGATTGACATCCCCCTCATTCTCCCTTGAATATATGTATCTACTTTCCTAAATAAACCTCTCTCTATGCCTCTGAATGATGTGTGCTGAAATTCTTCTCCTTTGTATATATCAAGAACTCCATTAGTCCTGAGCCAAGTTTCCTTTCTCTCCAGGAATTCCTCAAACCCTTCCTCAGAGATATCTGTCCTCCAGTGAAGTAAACTTGCCTATCATGCAAGTTGGATCCCCAGGACTGAAAAAATAAAAACAACAAACAGCCTTGTTGCTAATGTAGCTAACTGACTGCCTGTGTTCAGAAGCCTCTGAGTCCACCATTTGCTAATGATTTCATCTGTGAATGGGGATGAGCAAACTTGTGGTTCTAGGGACATTCTGTTTTCTCAGCTGTAAATGAAGGTGGTAATTATATTCAGTGCATTGTGTTGCTGTATGGAATAAAATTAAGTACATGCACATAAGTAGTTAGAACAGTGTATGGTACATAGGAAATAATGAATAAATGTTAGACAGTATGATTAAATTAAGAGTTAAATAGCAACTTGTGCTGTGTACCAGGCACAGCTCTTGGGGCCAGAGATACTGTAATAAACATGACATGTAAGTCCAGTGCTCTTTTGGAATGCATTTCTTTTGGGGAAGGAAAGAAAATAAAGAAGATGCTTAAAGCATAGATGAGATGCTGTTGAGTACTAGGAAGGATATCAGGGTGCTGTGATGGACTTGTGATTTTAGATTGGTCAGTGATGGTTTCCCTAAAAAGGTGACATTTGAGTTAGGACTCCAAAATTGAGATGGGCTAGGTGCTTGAAGACTTGAGCAGAGAAAATTCTATGAAGATAGACAGCAAGGGCAGAGTCCTTAGGTGAGATCAATCTTTCCATGTAGATAAAAGGAAGAAAGGACCACAGGTTGAGGTAGAGTGATGGGAGGTGAAGGGGTGGTAAAAGATGAGAATGGAAAGGAAGATAATCCTGAGAGGGAGAACCAACAGCACGAAGTAAGAAATTTGATTTTTATTCTACACCACACAGCCAATTGCTGAATGGAATGAGAAAGGGAACTGGAATAAGAAGAGGCTGTACTTAGTTCTGAGTTTTAAAATTCAACAGACCTGAAGAATGAACATATATTCCCTATTATTAATTGGGCTACTTTGGACCAGAAGGACTCCTGCTCTCCAAAATGTGCCTCTTCGTTCCATCAAAGTGAGGATATTAGTACCTAGCAATGTCAGTTTAGCTCAGATTATATACCTTTGACAGGAGAGTAATGGAAGCTATTGTTGAAACACAGCCACATCCTTCTTTGTTCTGAAGTTCTGGACATTGCTGCATGGGGGATATATCTGACTTTGGATGATGTTTCTTTTCTCCATCAGCCAGGGTCCTGCCAACCAATAAGTGCCACACTTAAAGGAGGGGTCAAATGTGGTTTAATGGAAGGGCTATTAGGAAAATGTAGGGAAGAGACTTCCAAGACATGGTCAACCATCTTGGATAATGACAAAACAAAGCTGTTATCCCAAGACTGATGGGACAAATTAAAGAACTGGCTGTTAGAATCCTGAGAAAGCCACAGTCACAGACAAGGGCCTCCTAATGGAGTAGTGTCTTCAACACAGTGACTTAGCCCCACAGAAATGCAGCACAACAGGGAGAGAATAAAAGGACTAATTGTTTGGATCTCTGCTCTTCCCCAGTGCCCTCCTTGTCTGGGCAGATTAGAAGCTACAAAGCAACAAAACAATGGTAGGCAAAATACTAGCTCCTCAAAGACGCCAATATCCTAACCTTCAGAATGTGTGACTATGTTAGGGTACATGGCAAAAAGAAATTTTAGGTTAGCGTATGGACCATGGAATTAGGATTGCTAAGCAGCTGACCTTAAGATAGGGAAGTTATCCCCGTACTATTTTCTTGGTATACCAAATCCAAATGAAAAAGGGAGACAGAGAAGAAAATTATGGGATGGCAGCAAGAGAAGACCTCCACATGACTCTCCAGGTTTTGAAGGGGGCCATGAACTAAGGAGAGCAGGAGGCTGTGGAGGCTGGAAGAGGCAAGGAATCTCATTTTCCCTGGAGTCTTTAGGAAGCATGGAGCCCTTCTGACACCTTGCCTAGTGATATGCGTTTCAGAAGGCTTGCCTCCAGAACTATAAGAGAAAATTTTATTGTTTTAGTTACCAAGTTTATGATTGATTCTTTGTTATAGCAGCCACAGAAAACTAACAGAAGAGCCCAGGTAATATAACTCACAAAAGGATGGAGTAGGGTGGAGAAGAGCAGAAAAAGCTCCTGAGGGCTCAGAGGAGGCTATGCACTTGGACTCAAGTCCTGGTTCTTCCCTTCTGTGGCTTTGGTCAAGCTACTTCACATGCCTGCACCTTCTTGTATCGCCTATGAAATGAGGACCATTCAGGTACTGCAATGGGTAGTTGTAAAGACAAACTGTCTTAATAGATGAGACAGTGTTTCAGAAACTAACATCACAGACAAGTAAGGCATCTGCAACATGATGACCACAGGATAAATGGTTCAATGAAAAATTCCCATTTTAGACATTCCTGGATTCAAAGCCTTTCACCTCTAGCCTACATACTTCTTCCTTTATGGCTTTTATCTAGTGTGCAAAATTAGGGCATGCCTCTAAAGCATACTTTCCTATGAGGCCTGGAGCCATCCTGGCTGGGCTGTAAATCATTCCTTTCAGGGTTAAGATTTATGCGTGTCATTGGAAAAGATAGGTTGCAACATGCCTATACAAGATCATGTATGCAGGCACATAGCATGTTCTGGAAAACAAGACTGTCTATGACAGATGTAAATGAGCAATTGGTGACTTTTTCACCACGCATCCTCCAAGCAAGGGTTATGCCCTCATGTGCATGCAGACACTTCACCTCCTCATATTAATTTTTATATTTTCTATAAAGAGCACTAAAATAATTGAACTTTCCTTCTCTCTCTTGAAGTGTATGGATGATAATAAGACCAGAAATACACATCTACCATACACCTTGTTTTCTCTACTGAACCCACAATGAATTTTGAGGCCAAATAAATGCTTAACCCTGGCTGAAATATGTCTCCAGCGTGACAATCATGAGGAAAAGTCAAATTACTTTTCATGACTTTCAAAATGGCTTGAGGAAGACAAGTTGGTTTATGTATCAAATTTATCTGGAATTTACATTTTGATTGGCCCATAGTGTGGGCAAATTCTACAGTAACCTATCGATCTGACAGAGACATCTGACAGCTCCAAACAATTGCTGAAATGGCTTTTAAAATCTAGCTGGCCGGTGAGAGTTGGAGAGATTTTCCCAGTGAGCAGTCTCATTCGTTTTCCAATAGTGCTCCTGCCTCCCCCTCCATCCTTGGGGTGGCTTTCAATAAAGCCAATGGAGACCTATTTCAAAAGATACAAAATGGAAATCCTCCTGGAGTCTCCCTCCATCATTTCTTCCATTGGCCACCCTTTTACTTCCTTTCACTGTGGATCACACTTGTAGGTCGTTTCCTCTTAAATCCACAGACTGTTCAGAGGCTGCTTGCTTCAGACTGATGGAGACAATAACTGTCTATCTTCACGTTACCAGCTGGATCTACTTCTAAAATTCCTCCTCATCTTTGTGACCCTAGCTCCAGATACTGGGCAAGAATCATCCACATTCTCCTCTCTGAAACACAATCTATCATCTAAGATGTATTTTTTCTATTTTTTAATCTCTTTTTAAAAATTCATTTGACGTAGTCTTACATATTGGAGAGAATTGCTGTTACACATTCATGCATGCGTGGATATTGACAAAGTAACTTAAGGCTGATCCTAATCCAGAATCCACTCTTCAACCACTCCCTGCTCCCATGTCTCCTCTGTTTTACCCCCATATTGTAGATAGAAAAAAGCATATACATGTATAATAATTTTTGAATTTTCTGATCCTCTCTGCCCACCTGTGTATAGTTGGGCTTCCCATGGGAGTCAAGGGTTCCCAGCTGCATTGTAACCCCCAAATCCCTCCCTAAATCTGCATGAATAATTCCCCCTCTCCCCTCTCTATCCTGCTCTTTCTCCTCCCAGCTTCACAGTTATGATTCCCCCTGCTTATGTGAAAATTCACCTGTGTTGAGTTTATTTTTGATCTTAGCTAACTTTCAATCTGTCTTAGATTTTACTCTGGAAGCTAGAGTAAAATCTAAGATGTATTTTTAATCATTCCAGGACAGTATGACTGCTTACATCATGTGTCTACACAAATTACTTCTTACTTATCATATCAGTCTTGGATTGCTGTGGTTTATTTCCTTTTTTTTTTTTTTTAAAAAGCCCCTATTATGTTTGGGATATTGCCTAAAAGAATGCATGAAGATGAATTTGCAACAAGCCTTCTGGGGCATCATAAAGTAAAAGAACGCAGTTCTCAAAGTGTGGTACCCAGGTCGGCAGCACTGATGTTATCTGGGAACCTGTGGAGACACTTGAGTCTTCAGAATCAGAAACTCTAAGTGTGTGTTTTAACGAAACTCCCAGGTAAGTATGATCAAATTAAAGTTTGAGATCCTTAGTCTTTTTTTTTATTATTTTAAGAAAGAAGGACAGTGAGAGAGAGAGAGAGAAAAAGAGAGACAGAGAGAATCAATTTTTAATGAGTTTTTCACATGGCTCTGGTTGCTCTGACACTTAGTTGTGTTCCTGGGTGCTGGGGTTTGAACCCTTGTATTTGCGCATGCTGGGCAAGTGCCATAATAATCGAGCCACTGCTGCAGCCCCGAGATCCTTAGTCTTGAAGCATTTGAAACATATATACACAAAAGCTAATGTCGATTTCTACAGAAAAAGTGACCACAGAGAACTACTGGAGATTCAGAAAACAAACTTGCTGAATTCTATGAGGTAAGCTAACGAGAATTTGGAAGAGAATGGAAGGCTTCAGTGACAAGATACAGGATAGTTGAAAGGGCGTACTTAGAAAACAGAACCCAGGTGGAACAAAGGAATAATAACACATGGTTAGCATTCACACTGCTTTTCCATTCCCTAACCATGCCAGACATTATTAATGGATCATGGTGCATTTTCTTGTTTGGCATTGTTACGAGTCTCAAGTTCTCTTGGAGCACATTTCCCTAGGTAACCAGCAAGCAATCAAATAGAGTTGGCACATATAAGCCTATATCTTCTGTTTTCCAGAATGGAATCAGAAATGCTCAGACGCTAGACTTTCAATTATAGGATGTTTAAAGGAATAGCCTGCAACATGGTCTAGATTCTATAGGGCCTTGAATGCCAAACAAAAAATTGAACTTCTTTCCACAGGCAATAAGGAAGTCCTTAAAGACATGATCCAGGAAAGTGATATCATCAGGGCTGCTTTGATTAGACATTTTGTCTTCCAATCCCTTTAGAGAGAGTAGTTTTCAACTACTACCTGTTAAAACCACCTGGGAAGTTTACAAACTCCTGATGCCCAGATCAATTAAATCAGTGTCTCTCAGGTGTGATATGAGTCTCAGCACTTTTGAAAATCTCCCCCAGTGATTACGTGGGCTACTAAACTTGACACCCAGTAGTTTAGGTCATAGAGTTACTAAAGTGAGGATTCTTCATTAGCCATCCATTCCTGCATTCCATATCCATCCAGCACAAGAAAGAGGGGTAATACTACGGTGCACAATTCCTAGCGAATTAAGTTAGCATTTAGCTGGGCTGTGGAGTTGCTTAGTTACCTTCCATGTAAAATCACATTCTCAGTTAGGAAGTTTCACAAAAGGCACAAGTCAAACATCTTAAAATTATAGCAGCAGTTTCACATGAAGTTAGCTGTTGGCAGCTCTGCTGACAGAATCAGTGATCCCGGTTTTATGAAGAGTGATTCTCCTTCTATCCCGTTGGAGTGGCTGGCAGAGAGCGCAGAATTGGACAAAAGCTCAGACCAGGAGAGTGCATATTAAAATGTGGATATGATCACAGGATGGGTAGGTTGGAAGTCTGCAAAGAAAGTGCTCGGCTGGGAGCTTAATGTTATTTCCTCTGAATCTCGCTTTGCTTTGCTTCTCCCATACTCCTCATCTATACCCAAATCTCATGACTTACTGTTTAATTACTCATTCTCCTTTGGCATAAACTATCAGGGATTTTTTTTTGCATGCTTTTTTCTCCAACCATATGATAATTTATTGCCATTTTTGCATCTCCCACAATAGTATATAACTCTAAATTTCTATTGCTATTTGCAAATTTGGTCTTGCCCTGAATGTCCTTCCATGTCTTTCTCCGTAGCCCACTTCTACAAGCTCAAATCAAAACGCTTCTTTCTTGACTCCCCAGGACAGATTGGGTACTCTAAAAGAAATGTTTTCTTTGAAAACACTTATTTCATTTTAGTGAAATGCTTGCTCTCATTTTCCTCTTTCTTCATATTATGGAAGATATGTGTACGTGCATATATATGTATATACACACCCACATTTTATATATATATATATATATATATCTTTACATGTTCATTAAAAATACAGAAAAGGAATATTATGAAGTCTAAAAATCCTTCCTTAATTCTATCAGACAAAATCACTGGCAGTGGTTTGGTATTTGAGCTATTTCTGGTTCTCCTGCTAACTAAGTTGAGATCATAACCTATATGGAGAGGTTTGTGTATTTTTGAAAATATAATATTGATGCAGACATTTTTTTAAAATAAAAAATTTTCAGGATAACATATCAGGTAATATCATTTGTATGAAATGTACAGAAAAGGCAACTCTATGGAGACAAGAAATAGATCAGTGGGCTTCTGGGGTTGGAAGCGTAAGTGGGATTCCTGTAAAAGGCAACAAAAAATATTTTTGGTGATGAAAATGTGGTTAAACTTAGATTGTGTTGCTGATTATAATACTCTGTAAATTTACCAAAATTCATTGAATTTTATGTTTACAGTGGGTAGATTTCCTGTGATGAAAATTAAACCTCAATAAAGTCATTACAATTTTAAAAAATTCTTCTCAAACCTCAAGTACAGTGATGTTGGTTTCTGTCATAGGAATGTTCCATGATTTTAATCTGTCTTTACTCTTTTTGAGTACACTTTTCTTCTAAGTATGCTATTGCTAACACATGTACACATACAAATACACAAAACTTTATAATATGTATCTATGGAAATTGTCTGAGTTACAATTTATTTTCTTTGATTGTTATCAGTGGGAATAGTGCTTTAAAAATACGAGAATATGTTTGCCTCTAGATACTATTGTCAAATTGCTTTCTCAAAGGATGTAGAAATTTATATTCCCAAGTGCATACTACTTATTTCACGGAACCCTATTTAGAAGACAAATTTCTCCTCCATCTTTGGTAATTGAAGAGGTGAGGATAATAATTCTTTGTTTTAATTTGCATTTATTTAATTGTTGGTGAAGTCGCCTTTTAAAACATACATTTGTAGTGTTTATTATTTTCCCTTTTCTGAATTACATCTGTGTGACATTTTACAGCCAGTTATTAATTAGAATCTTTCTGTTTTGTGTCAATTTCCTTATGTTATAATGGCAGTTGTTATTCTATTGTATATATTTATTCATTTATTTTTCATTTTTTCTCCTACTATTTTATCTATGATGTTTATGTAAAGATACTTAATATTTTTAAATAGTAACATCTAATTTTTATTTGTGTGTGTCCAATTGCTTCTTTTTATAAATTACAAGTAGTCTCCTTTTATTCCTCAAATTGATCAATTATCAGTATTGTTTGCCTTTTGATTTTAAAAATCATATTTAATTATTTAATGAGTCTGTGATTCATTAAAAATACAGCATCAGGGAACACTTCATGGTACCCAAAACCTTTGGTCCCCTGATAAAGAGGCTCATGAAAAATGTGTATTAAAATAATATTTTACATATACATTTATGATGTCATTGAAATGAGGTGTTAGATTTTTGTATTAAAGAAACTGAAATCTCTTTGTCCATTTAATGTCTTCCACCAGAAATCATGTTTGTTCTCCTTTTCCTGTATAATAGGCAGAAAAGTCTTTCTAATAATTCTTTTCAAAAATGACAGCTGCTTTTACCCGTCATTAGTGTAGATGAATTTTGGAGTTGTCTTGTTAAGTTTTCAAAACTCCTGTCAAGATTTTGATTAGAAAATATGATAAACCCACAAGTTAATTTAGGAAAAAAGGGTATCTTTACAATATTGAGCTTTTTGCCCAAAGAACTCTGTTTATCTTCCTATTTAGTCAATTTTTTTTATATTACACTGTAAAATTTTCTGATATTCTTCATAAGAATCTTACATATTTCTCGTTAAAGCTGCTCATAGGTATTTTATATTTTCTCCTGCAATAGTGAATAAGATATTTTATAATCATATCTTCCAGCTAGTTATTGCCAGTGAAGAAAAATGCTATTATTTTAGTGTATTTATCCTCTAACCAGTCTCTTCACTGAGCTTTCTTATTAATTCTGATAGTGTTGAGTCAATTCTTTTGAGTACTTTAGGCATCAAAATAAATCTTTTTGCAAATAATGATAATTTTATCTGCTCATTTTTGGCCATTATTATTTGAGCAAAACTATTTTTATTGCAGGGATTAAAAACCTAGGAAAAGTGAATGGGTCTGCTGGAGGTGGCAGAGGAGGTTTTACTCAAAGAATGCAACCGGGCCATGACATGGAAGCAGGAACCGGTCACAAACTGGTCTCAGGAGCAAGGGAGCTACTGGAAACCAGAGCCATGTCTGTGTCTCTTAGGAGCTACATGTTATATTTCCCTCCATATCTTGAGTTTCTAATCTCCCCAAGTCTGCCTTCTCTTTCCTAGAAAACTTCCTCTGCTGGTGAATGTCAGCACAGTGTGTTCCTGCCCTCTTGTTGTCAACATCCCACATGGATCCACCATGCTCAGCAGACTCTCACCAGGGCCAGGCCCACCTTGGTTCAGGGGCTCACATCTGCTTCATCAGCACTGCCCACATTGGGCATGGATCACACCATGGACATGTAGCATCTAAAGTACCGCTAGTTTGGTACCATGAGTGAAACATCATGAGATTGTTCAACTTCTTCTCTACTCTCACAAAATATAAGAATTATTTGTTCCTTGAAAATTGGAAAGAAGTCACCTTACAAAAAGCAAGCAAAACAACAACAGTGAAAGGAAAATACAATTATTTTCGGGGAAATGATTCTTTGATAATTCTTCCAATTTCTCCTGTAGTTACTGCCCCATGCATTTCTCTGTTTTGCTACCAGACTGTGACCCTCTGGGCTGCCAGGACCATGTTCCATTTATCTTTATGTCTTCAATTTCAAGCCTGGGGTCTGGCGCTGAGCAGGCCCTGATTTGTGTTGAATTGGAGTGATTCAAATCAGAGATGACATGCATAATAAAAAGAGGATTGGATTTGGAGTCAGAGGAGAGAATTAAGACTTCCCTCTATTATTTGAGAATTGGGGGGATTCAGATAAACTCCTTCACTCTCACCTACTTCTCAAAGGTGCACTGTGTTGAAGTTTGGGATGGGTATGTGTGTGCAGAGAATCCTCCAACATCTTTCCCTTACTTCAACATTCTGGCTTAAGCATAAATGTTATGACTGAATTTCTACCAGGGAAATAAAAAAGTACTGTTCAAAATGCTTTGTTAATGTTTGGAGAACCAGGGTAGTACTAATAAACACATAAATACAATAAGTAAATGATTTTATTTATTCCCTTATGGTGGGAGATCATCTTTGATTAGTCTGAGCCTGTAAGCATTGTTTTCTTGATAGCTTGTGAGGCACGGGTGGGAAATTCAAACATTTTTGTGAAAGATTTGAACATATCATTGTGTGTGCTTGCAGTTTCAATGTGGGCTAATAGCCTTATCCTAGCAATTTAAGGTATGTGAAAATAGAAACTGAATTCCTCATTCATACATTTGCTGAAGATGGAGGCTTGGTGTTGGCATACCTTGGGTGGCCTTGGTTTATGTTGGTAGACTGTGGGTGCACACATTCATGTTGCTTTCTGTCTTGGATCAATTGCCAGGGAGGCCCTATACACAATGATGGATGGCTTGTGTGTCTTTGTTTTCTCAATTATGTAAAATATTTTGATTGACTAATTGTAGTCAGTCCATGGGAAAGAAAAAGTAGGAAAATGACCCTCACACAGTGGGGTAAATGGGTGTCTTCCCTGACTACTGGCAATGATCAAGGGCAACCTCCATCACAAACACCTGAATTCAAAAAAGTCAGCAATCCACTGAATGGCGTGCCAGGATCAGGTCACACCAAACTCCAGTTTTGAACATGAGTTTCAAATGTGAAGCACAAGCACCGATTGCAAATCTGAAGACATTTTCATTTAGCCCCAGGGCAGGATTTTTAATTTAAAAAAAAATAAACCTGTCAAGGTCTGCAAGAAAGACTCTTAGATATTCTGGCCAATGGTTTATTTAAAAATCCAATAATGCAATTTCCTCAGCAGCAGGAGGCAAGAGACCTTGTCTAGGTTGAATGTCCCATAAATGGATAGTAGCCAGATTCCCAGTCCGTGAAACTGAAGGAACTTTTTAAAGAAGTCCTACCTCGTGTCCAGGACAGGATGCCTCCTATCCTGAATGCCGTTTCTGTATATTGGGAGCAAGAATACCTGATGGTGCAGTTTCATGTATGATGCATGTGATCTTGGCCATTCACATAGATAATTCGAATGCAAAATTTAAACTTTAAACATAAAATTTGAAATTTGTAATAGACCTGAGAATTTCACTGGTAGAAATTCATTATAACATGTATGCCATTTATAGCCCAAGGGTAGAGAAAGGTCTTCTCTCTGGACTATATAAGCCCACCCTCTTTCTCATAAGGGGCCCAGAGAAGCACTGAACTGCTAGGTTAATCAGTCTGCCTTTCTCTGTAATTTGAAACCACTAATTTAAACAGTGTGTTCAGGTAGCTGTGGGCACTACAGCTATAGGAGATAAGTATGACATGGCTTAAACAATCATTTTCGAGTAGCCATCATCATGGGCTATGGCTATGGCCTATATTGAGAAACTTGTCTTAGGCAGGACACTAGAGAACATGGATAGACAGAAACAAACGGGAGGCCATGCAACCCAGAGAAGAAGGAAAAAGGAAAGGAGAGAGGGAGAATGAGAGAATGAGAGCTGGGGGTCGGGGAGAGAGATCTGATAATGTTCTATTTCATGTGAAGCCTGGGAATTAAGTTCTGTGGGAGTGCCTTCTTGAGTTTCTTGGGGAGCATTTTTATTCCTAGAAAACAACTATAAGAGAATTTCAGGACTTGTACCTGAGCAAAATGTTGGTGTATCTTTTTTTATCTTAGGCATGGACAAGACACCTCAAAGGGATAAGAAAGCTAGGTATATTTCATCTATATTCCATCAAACTATATGTGCAATAAAAATCCAACTTTCCATATTAAGGTGCTGGGGAAAAAAGGATATGATCAATCCAAAGTGGCAGAAAAAGGAGAATAAGAAAGATGACAGAGGAAAATTAATTCGATTAACAAGTATTAATTGGGTATGTTTTATGAATCAGCATCTATGATAAAAGCTAAAAACAAAACAATGAACACAGCATTCACAAAGGGGACGTAGCTCAGTGGTTAAGCACTTCCCTTGCATGCAGAAGGCTCTGGGTTCAGTACCTGGTACTGGGGAAAAAGGCACATGAATAATCTGACCTTGTGAATCTTAAATTTTAATAGGAAAATAAAAAACAAAACAAAGATATGTAAAAAAACTCATAAATAAACAGCAGCACATTAACAAATGTGCTAAATGTGTGAAAGATATAAATAAATAGTAGAATCTTGAGAAACAGGACACTAAGAGGGGGACCTCTTCTAAGAAGTGTCGTCAGAGAAACTCTTAGAGAAGTGATGTAGAAAATATGTCTCAAAGAATGAAAAGCTACTGACTCTGCAAAGAATCAGAGAACTAAGATTCAGACAGGACCCATGTTGGTGCATTTAGTGGAAATAGGTTTGGATGTAATGACTCCCAATTTCATGCTTTTTCATTGTTCTTTCTCTGTATGGGCAGAAACAGCACCAATTTTGAGCCAGATAGAACTACATAAAATTCCTGTATCTATTATGTAGCCTTGGGCAGTTCAATTTGTTTCTCTGAACCCCAGTGTTGTCATTTGTAAAATGAGAATGAGGATGCCTGTCTTGCTTCTTATAAAGTTTAGCAATAATGTATGCAAATGTCTAACCCAGTAGCTAATACTATTACAATAATTATTAACTCCAAGACTACACTCCATCAAGCTGTAGGGGCAATAAATAAGCCAATGGTTATGGTTTGGATATGAGGTGTCCCCCTAAAGCTCTTGTGTTAATACCAGAATATTCAGAGGCAAAATAATTGGACTAAGAGAGCTTAACCTACTTAGTCCATACTAGTTAGAAGAAACTAGCTGAGTGCTGACTGTGGGAAGATGGGGTTGACTAGATGAAATGGGTCACTGGAAGAATGCCCTGTAATCATTTGTCTTCTGATGACCCTTCCCCCATCTCTCTCTGCTTCCTGGCCTTTATGTCCTGAGCTGCTGTCTTCGGACATATCTTTCTTCCATAATGCTCTACCTTACCTAAGCTCCAGAGCAATGGGGTTGAACATCCATGGACTTAACCACTGAAACCATGAGCCCAAAATAAACTTTTCTTCCTCCAAGCTATTTTTGTCTGCTGTTTTGTTCACAGCAACAAAAAAACCTGACTCTGGCAAAGAACTTTTTTTACATTTTGTTCATGAGACTTTGTGTGACCAAATGTACAGTGAGGACAAATTAATTTGATAGGGAAAATGTTAAGGCAGGACTGCATTCAAGCATTGGTTTGGGTTTTGTTGGCAGCTTTACTCAGCTTTACTGTGAGAATCAGGAGCAGAAAACAGAGAAGGAATGTTTTTAAAATTTGCAATTTGATCAGAAAATTGCTTGTAAAGCTGAAGCAAAAAAAAGTTGTGCTTGTTAAAGAAATTATAGCCACTAAGGAGATGCTAAGTACTTTGCATAGAGACAATAGGAAAAATGCTTCCAGGATGCCTCAAATATTTGCAAGACCACACATAATGCAGGCTAAAGAGTGTTAAAGTAAAAATTCCTTTGAGAAGAATCCTTGGAGTAATCCTCCTTACACATATTGGGGAGAGGGAGCTTAAGAAGCTCCTCTGCCATGCTCTATCACCCAGTTACTCAAATTACTGTAGCCTTGGTTTCAGGGTGCCCAGCTATTGCTTGAACTGATACCAAACTTTGGTGTTATCCGCATGGTGCCGATTGTGTAGGAATGCTGGATACTGGAATTAAGGAGTCATGGAAGCTTCCTCTGAGATTTCAAAGGAAGGCCTAAGAAGTCAGCCAAAGTGTATCAAGGTTGCAATTCCTATGGATTCGCCCTAAGAATGTGATGTGAAATGGAGATCTTAGGATTTAAGCCTGTAATGTGGACTCTCTGCCACGGACAGCAGCTGGTCATGGAAAAAGTCAGGCTAAGAGAGAGGCCATGAACACTGCAAGTGGCAAGGACAAAGGGGCGGAGCTGCCCAAGCCCACTGGAGAGCACATTTCTCCACTCTGTGCCCCAAATTCCAGACATGGAGCTACAGCACTTGTCTTTCCAGCTGGGTTGCGGTCTTGTTTTGCTTCCATCTCTTCTTTGTATGTTACTGCCCCTCCCTTTTGCAGTGGGAATATTTACTCTGTGTCATTTAATATTGAATATGTGTAACTTACTTTTGATTTTTACAAGAGCTCACAGCCAAGAGTTTGCCTTTAGTCTTCGGTGAGACTTTAGACTTGAACTTTTGGGCAAAATTGAAACTATTGAAACTATGAGACTTTTGAAGATTAACTAAATGTGCTTTTCATTGTGGATGTACATGACCTTCTGGAGGCCAGGGGAAAAATGTTATGGATTGGATAAAAGCTGTCCCCCTAAAGCTCCTCTGTTCATGCAGGAATATTCAAAAGAACAGTGATAGGATTAAGAAAGCTATGACATGATCAGTCATCACTAGTTAGAATGGGCCAATGGGCTGTGACTAGAGGAAATGGGTCTTCGGAAGTGTGCCCTGGAATGCTTTGTTTTCTGCTGCCCCCTTCCCCCATCTCTCTCTGCTTCCTGATCTGCTGTCCTCTAACATGTTCTTCCATCATGATGCTCCGCCTATCCTCCAGCCAGAGCAATGGGATCCATGACCACGGACTTAACCTTTGAAACCATGTGCCCAAAAAACTTTTGTCCACAAGTTTTTCTTGCTGGGGATTTTGTCACAGAGAGAAAAAGTTGACCAACACCAACTTTCCACATTTTTGTTCTGGAAACAACATCTTACAACTGAAGTGGCAGAAAAAAAGAAATAATAAAGATTATAGAGGGAAAAATTAAAATAAATAATAGAAAATAGGAAAAACCACCAAAGGCAAAACTTGGCTCTTTGAAAAAATGAGCAGAATTGACAAACCTTTACTTGGACCAACAAAGAAAAGGAGAGAGAACTCAAAATATTGAAATCAGAAATAAAGAAAGGTCATTATTACTGGCCATATAATAAAGAAGGATTATTAGAGAATACTTTCAACAATTACATGCCACAAATTGGGTAGCCTAGAAAAAATGAACAAATTCCTAGAAAGACAAAATTTATAGAAAATGACAGAATAAGAAATCTAATATCTAAGCAGTGAGTAAGAAAATGGAATTATTAACCAAAAAGAAACAAATTAACAATAAAGCCCAGGGTCAGATTTGCTGATAAAATTTGCCTAATTTTAAAGAAACATTAACATCAATTTTTTTCTAAGTCTTCCAAAAATATATGTAAAGAAAAAGAAGGATTATAACTCATTCTGTAAGATCAGGAACAAGAGAATATCTGCTTTCGCCACTTTAAGCCAGTATTGTATTCAAGGTTCTACCCAAAAAATTTAAGAAAAAAAAAAAACAGTACCCAATCATCAATTGGAAAGGAAGAAATAACCTATTTCCTTTTGCAGAATACATGATCCTGTATATAGAAAGACTTAAAGTATCCCAAAAAATACAACTGATAAGTAATAAGTTTCCTAGATACAAGATCAATGTACAAAAATCAATCACTTTTCTAAACACTAGCAATGAACAATCTAAAAATTAAATTCAGAAACCATTTAATTTATAATAGCATCGAGAATAAAATATGAGCCAGGCATGGTGCTTCATGCCTGTAAATCCCAGTGACTCGGGAGCCTGAGGCAGAAGGACTGTGAGTTTGAGACCAGCCTCAGCAAATTAATGCAACTCTAAGCAACTTTTTGAGATTCTGTCTCAAAATAAAATAAAAAAAATCAAAAGGGCAGGGGATGTGACTTGGTGATGAAACACCCCTGGATTCAATCCTCAGTATCTGTATGTATATATATATATATATATGAATAATTCTTGCAAAAGAAGTTCAAAACTTGTATCCTAAAAGCTATTAAATATCACTGAAAGAAATTAAGCACAAATGAAAAGTCATATCATGCTTGCAGATCAAAGAATATTGTTAAGATTCAAGAAAATTCTTATCAAAATCCCATATCATTTTTTTGTAGAAATTGCCAGGACAATTCTAAAATTCTTACGAAAGTGAGGAATTCAGTAGAGCAAAACAATATCAGAAGGAAAAGGAATCTGGAGAATTATGTTCCTGATATTAATACTTAACACAAAATGGCAGTTGTCAAGATAGCATAGTTCTAACATAAGAATATACATATATATATATATGTATATATATATATATACATATATATATATTTGGAATACAATTTAGGACCTTGAAAAAAACCCTAACCCGTTAGGTCAATTGACTTTTTTTTTTTTAACATAAAAAGCCATTACATAATAAGAACATTTTTTTCTACAAATAATGCTGAAACAACTGTATATTTATACTGAAAAAAATGAAGCTGGACCCTTAATAATGTACAAAAATCCCAAAATGGATCATAAGCATAAAAGCCAAAAAATCCTGAAACTCTTAGAAAACAACGTAAGATAAAATTTTTGTGACTGGTTTAGGTAACAGTTTCTTAGTTCAAAAACACAAGTGACAAAAGAATAGGTATATTTTACTTCATCAAAGCTAAAATATTTTATATTTCAAAAGACAAAATTAAACTGTAAAAACATTTTACAGAATGGATTAAACATTGTGAATCATCTATTTGAGAAGGGTTTATATCTAGAATATATAAGGAACACCTACAATTCAGTGATGCAAAGGTAGTCCAATGGGTACAGATAGGAATAGATTTTTCTCTAAAAAAGATATACACATGGCCAATAAACACAAGTAAAGATTCTCAAGATAAAATTAATAGATAAATGCAAATGTAAATAATAGTGAAATATCACTTCACAAACTCTACAATGGTTATAATAAAAATGGATAATAATAAATGTTGACAGAGATGTGGAATTAAAAAGCTCACAAGCTACTGTTGCAAAATAAAATGGTATTTTTTTTTGTAAAACAATCTGGCTGTTCATCAGAAGCTTGTAGGAGGGAAACAAGGAGTAATTTCGAATTGGCTAGGGGTATCACTTGAGGGTAATGAATATATTCATTATGGTAATTGTTGCACAACTCAGCGAATATACTAAAACACTGAATTGTATGTGAAGTTAATTGTAGACTATGTGGATACCATTTTTATGTAAGAATTAAACACAAAATGCTGGAGGGGTTATGGGGAGATAGGAACACTAGCACACTGTTGGTGGAATCGCAGACTGGTGCAGCCACTCTGGAAAGCAGTATGGAGACTCCTCAAAAAAGTTACGGTTGAATCCACCACATGACCCAGCTATCCCTCTTCTGAGTATTTTCTCAGAGGATTTAGAATCAGAATATTACAGCAACACAGCAAAATTTATGTTCATAACAGCTTAATTTACAACAGCTAAATTATGGAAGCAATCCAGATGCCCCTTACTGAATGAATGGATCCAAAAGCTCTGGTATATATATACAATGGAGTTCTACTCAGCTATTAGAAATAACAATATTGTAGCCTTTGAAGGTAAATGGATGACAATGGAATAAATCATGCTGAGTGAAGTTATCCAAACCCAGAAAGTCATGGGCCAAATGTTTTCCCTCAATTGTGGAGGCTGGAGCTAAACCCAGGTTTGGGGGATAGTTAACAAACTCATTTTATTAGAACCATAGAACAAAAATGCAATGTGTCAATATTTATGAGATACAGTTGTAAGATACTGAATAAGATATTTGAATAAGCTATACTGCATGCCTTTATAAAAATGTAAATATTTAATCCTATTTTCAAATACATCTAAAAATATCAAGGGATGATAGGAAGGGAGGAGAAGGGGAAATGTTGGAACTGAGTTAAAGTAAGGTACACCACAAGCATTTATAAGTATATCACTATAAATACTATAGTCATGTATATAAAAGTGTTCTTTATAGGTATAAGAATTATGTCACTGTACTTGGGTATTTTGGGAACAATAAGGAACCCAGAAAGAGAATCAAGGGAATGGGGGATGGGAGGATGGAGGTAGAAGGGTGCCCTGGGGGAAGGGATTATTGATCAAATTGTATTACTGTACTGTGTGCATCTATGAATATGTGATAACAAATCCCACCATAATGTACAACTATAATGCACCAATAAGAAAAAAAAGAATAAAACACAGAGGATAACCTTAGTCCCCCTATTCCATAAAGACTCATTAGCAAAACTATGTGACCAGCTGTTTGAATTTATGTTATTGTTATAGATCATCCTAAAAAGTTTTAGCAAGCATGGACTCAGGTGTCCCAGCTATGGAGAAATGGCATATTCCCTACAGAATGGGACATCCTTGCATATGATATCCAGGAGTGAAGGGAGATTCTTACGTATTGATATCAGAAACTTCAGAATATGAGGTGGATTTTTTGTGTGATTTTCTGCTTTGACATAATTTTTTTTTTCAAAATCAGATAAAGTATTCAATTTGATGATGGTGACGTTGACGTTGATAACAATAATGATGAACACAGTCTAAGCATTCTGCTGTACAGATACGGATTTTCTTAATTCTCCCAGCAACCTTTAGTCATCTGTTTTATTTTTCCCATGTTTGGACAGTGGAAACTTAGATGGACTGTCCAAAATCACAGTGTCCATGGCAAAGATATGTATTTTAAATCTAAAACTCAAGCATTTTTTTTCCAAGATCTATATTATTAACCTATAATCATGTCACTTTTTAACCAGTGTATCTGCATTTAAATTTGTTTTTCTGCTTTTCAAACTTTAAAGTAAATAATTAATTCAATTTTATTGCAAAAATATGAAAAATAGAAATGCATCATGGAGTATACATGGGCATTTTAAATAAGGTAATACAGTTGCTAATAAAATTATAATATACTTATATTTCATATTCTTAAAAGATATTTATAATAAAGTGAAAAAGATTGCAAAGCAACTTAATGATATGCATTATGTTACATATATTACAAAATTTATTTACATAAACTATATATGTAAATTACATAAATGAAAATATTTGCAAAGAGAAATTACAAGCATTTATAAATACTTCTGCAATTATTTATACTAAAATACTAATTGTCTCTGGATGGTTTTAGGCAAGTATCTTGCTTTAGTTTTCTGTCATTTTTAGTTGTTTGGATATGGTCAGCTCTGTCTCTTGAAGTTATCTGTTTCTGGATGCTTTCTTTGGAAATAAGACGAATGTCTAATGTGCGCTAGACCCTCCTCGTCAGTGACCTGCTCTTGAATGCTCTAGCATACTTTTGCTTTAATTGATTTTCCATTAACCTACAATTATAGTCCCCAATCTCATCAGATAAGAGGGATTTTATTGCAATGGGGGCAGGAGGAGCACCCAATGTTAAACAATCAGTAAACCGACTACAGTCACACAGCGGACTTTGGAAGGAAAGAACCTCAGACATAGAGCTTCGGAATGACCGTTCTCATGTTCCCAGGGACTTGCTGCATTCTGCTTCCTCCCGCCTCAATTTATTGATGTTTGAGATTCTTCTCTTTCTTTGTCATTTCTCTCAAGTTTTTACTATTTGATTTTTTGATTAGTTCAGCATGTTCTTACATATTGAAGAAAGTCATTGTTACACATTCACATATGCATATGTAATGATAATGTAACTGGAGTCAATCCATATCTAGCATCTCTCCCCTTTAGCCCATTCCTCACCTTTTTTCTCCAGTGTAATTCCCCTTATTATTTAAATATATATAATTTATGTAAATATATATATATCTTTATGCATGTATATTAAATTTTGAAAGTTTCAAGATTTAAATGCCTGCCTAAGTATTATTTGGCTTCTGAGAGGAATCAAGTGACTCTCAAATTTTTAACTGGCAGTCTTTGCAGGGGAACCACAAGCAACAACGAACAAATCAACCTCTGGTAGTTAAATTCCTTAGCTAAAGGACTTTAGCTATGTGGAATGCAAACAGAGAACACACGGGAAATATTTGGATATTTCCATTTCATTATTTGGAATAACTTGGGAAAAGCTAGGAAAAGTCAAGATGTGTGATGGCAGGCCCACCAGTTTTTCATTAATAATTACAAGTTCTATTTCTTGGAAACAGCAATAGCATATGCATTTACCCTTTACTGGGGAGTTTAGGGAAAGTCATTGCTATTTCAAAGAATGTCTTGAGAATGAATTTTTCCCCTCAATATAGATCTCAGAATGTTAAATAAAAGTGACCTTAGATATTGAGTCCAATTCTTTCATTCTGTTGATAAGACATTAAAGTTGAGATGGGAAAGTTGTTGACCCAAAGTAACAGCAAATTACTGGCATTGCCAGGGAGAAAACTGTCTCCCAACTACTGATTTAGTTTTCTTTTTATACTGGATCAGACAATTAAGTAAATGGGTAATATTCACTAGGATAAAGCTGCAGAAAATGGTGTGGACTATAAGCACTGAAAAAGAACATGGTCTACCCGTTATAAAAAAAAATGCACTCCATATCTACAAACTGGATTTGGCCCCTAATTCTCTGTATGTGTGTCCTATTATATCAAGTCTTTCATTTGTAAACTCTGATGCATTCATACATGACTTCTTTAATTTATATTGCATGAACAATGTTATGGCTTTAATCATGATAATTGCAATCATCAGTGTCATCTTGAATCCTTTCATTGTTGGGGAACTTGCTAGCCTGCAATTTGATTTCCAGCCATCCCCAATCATTAGAATTTTTTTAACTTTTTTTAATTGAAAGAAAACAAATTGCCCTGTAACTCCCACCTACTGGCCAAACTTTTCACCTTTGAGGCCAAACAGGAATAAGTCTCATCCCTCTTAAAATTGATAGCTGTTGAAACACACAGATATGGTTTGAATGCTCTTCCAAATTTTCTCATCTCCCTTAAACCATTCTCCTTATGATATATGATACTCAACTGAGTGGTATATTCAAAAAGGTGAAGGAAAGTTCCTCTAAACCAAAATAGCTTTTGTGATAGTCCATCATCATGCCTAAAAATTAATCTAAAATACTAAAGTATTCAAAGAGATGTCAAAAGAAGTGGAAGAAAGGTTCAGAAAGGAAACATGAGGAGGGTATTTGAAGTTAATATTAATAATAATGGGATCTAACATACATCAAAATCTTGCAGCTCCCCAAGAACTCTGCCAAAATCCTTACATGTATTATTATATTCAGCTGTCACAGTTATCCAATAGACAGTTATTGCATCCCTATTTTACAGTTGAAGAAATTGAGCCTTAGGGAATTTAAACTGCCCATAGTCACTTAGCACCAAAGGGACAGAGCCAGGGTTTAACCTAGATATAATCATAAAATCAGCATTCCTGTGTGCCATCATGGTGGAAAGTATTGGAAAGAATGCCGGAATTAGAGTTAAAATACTTGGGGTACAGATTTGCCATTACCTGCTTGGTCATGAGCAACTTAATAAGGTCCACCTCTTTGAGTCTCTGTCTTCTCATGTGTTCGTCCCAATTTGTTTACTTCTCTCATTTCCATTTTAAAAAAAACACAATTTCCAGGTGAGACCTGGATATTCTTTTATTTAGGATCACTCTAATGGTTCCCATTGATGAAGGGGTGGAGAGGACAATTCATGAGCTCCTTTACATGAAGAGTCCTTCTCATCCAAGCTTCTGCCCACCTCCCTGGTCTCCCTCATTGCTTTTCCTTCACACACTCAATGTTCAAAGCACACTACACTACATGACCGCTGGCAAAGCTGTGTATAACTAGCTTTCTGCACTTTCTTTTTGCTTTGAATGACATTTTCTATCTGGACAAATTGTATTTCATTTTCAAATCAGAACTCAAATATCCCCCCTTGCTTTTTACCTTCTCCCCACCAGAACTAAAACGTACTTTCCCTCTGGATCCTCGAATACTGGTGTTACATGTTGTTATCACCGCAGTTTCCTGGTTACAAGCTACTTTTAGAACATGAATTTCTTGTGAACAAGGAGCACATTTTATTCATTAATTTTTATCGACAACATATTTCCTAGTGCTTTACATGTTTAAAACTATACATGAAGTTAGCACCTACTAAGTGCAAGATGTAATTTATCCTAAAACATCATAGCAGTTGACTGTATGTTTAATGAATGAACAAAACCAGAAAGACCAGGCTTCCTTCCTCCACATCAATTAGCATTTTATTAAATGTGATGAATTCCATTTGCTGCAAAACTACAGCTCTTAAATGACTTTCATTTGGATATAGAGATGTACTTTCACATTCAGAGAGTAGAAGATAAAATCAGGTGCCCTGTCATTATTACAACCACTGTCATTATGGTTATGATGATGAATATGAGATTATTATTATTTTTATTATCTTTAGCAAATGAGTTTTCTTTCTTTCCTCCAGAGCTTCCAGGAATATTTCTCCTGTGTTTTAGCCATCCCATATTGTTTTGACATTTCTGCCAGAGAGCTAGATAGGGAGGGGAGAGGGAAAGGGGACCCAAGGGGTGACCTTGGACTTGGGCTGGCCTACAGCAGACTGCCCTGAGGCTGAGCTGCTACTGCTTCGTGTCTCCCTCTGCTGCACTCAAGGCCACCATTGATCAGCTGGCTGAATGCTTTACGGCTACAGCCTTGGGCAGGCTGTTGGAGAAATTGATCGCAGTCAATTCCCAACAGATTGAGCCACATCGACTTGTCTCCTGGTCCCACCAATGAGTGCCTTGATTCCCATTTGTAATTACCCCAGAAGTCCTTCCGCATATTGGCCAGGGCACAGGTTAGCAGGAGGGAAGAATATGTAGGGGCTGAAATAAAACAGCCTTCCCCAGAGTGGGATGTTTTCTTAACTCATGCCAGGAAACTGGGTCATATTTTTTCATTTCAAATTTATTATATAGTATATAGATTATTAGAAATGTGGATTAGAGAATCAAATTGAGTTCAAAATTAAACTTGGCCAACTAATTCTGTAAATATTTCAAGTTATTTCATGTAGCTGGGATTTAGCTTCACATTTGTAAATGAGAAAATTGCTAAGAGAAACTTAATAACTATAAACATTTGCAGATATAAATAAAACCACCACCAGAACTATCAGTCTGATGAGGACGAAGATGTGGACACAAGCTGCCATATATTGAGTATTTAAGGACACCAAAATAAATGTTTTATAAGGTAACTTCTTTCCAAATAATTATTAAAATATCACCCTATGATATGATGTAAAGAAGCCATTGCCCTGTATTTCGTATAAGTGGACACCGAAGTTAAGGAGTTTAGACTCTTGTCCAAATTTATGTTAGGAATCAAATCCAGGTTTCTCTGGACCCAGGATCACTGTTAATGTTGTCTGTGAGACATCTCAGGAAGCTTACAAAGCACATTTACGTGAGTTCCTTTGATGTCACATGTTCAGCCTTGGAGCTCTGTATGTGATTATAGGTGATATACTTAATTCAGCATTGCTGGGCTGATATCCATGGGTTAGATCAGCCCAATTCCGTTTCTTTCTGAGCACAAAGGGAAGTTTTATGCTTCCAGAATTTACACACTTGCATCTTTGTTTTTAAGACAAACCGAAAACTTGAAATGACAGTTCTTTCTACCTTGTATATCGCTTTCACTAAAGTTCCAAAATCATGCAATAATCCATTCTCATGATGCGAGCACCATACGGCCTGCATCTAAAGTCTCCTGGAGAAGTTGTTCAAGAACATCCTGATGCCCTCCTCTCATCCCTATGTAATCAGAATTTCCAGGGCAGGGGCTCAAGTCTCTGCATTTTAACAAAAGCCTCTCTGATTCCCAGGAACACTAATGAGAACATTGTGACTGAGAAACAAGCATCACCTAGAATTAAATTCTAAGTGGTGTCTTGCCTTTGCCTTACCCAGCAGGCCCTACATGTCTTCCTCAGTTTTGGTGGTCTGAAATCCTGCTTGTCTACCCACCAGCCACCTTCAGCCTATCCCTTTCTCCTTCAACATTCAAGTTTCATTCAGGGGAATGAATTTAGTCCTAGAGGACGAATCATGAACATTCTACACCCTTTCTTCTTTGCTGGTGGTCACCTAGAGGTGAGACTGTGATGAACTGTAACGGATATGAGGTATAATGTTTCCAGAAGTTTCCTGGGGAAATTTTACCATTCTCATTAATGAAAAATCTACATGAAAGGAAGGTCCTTTGCTCTATTCTTTCCCTTAATACTTTGGAAACAGACCTGTAAGGATATGATTCTTCAGATACTGCATCTATCCAGGAACTATTAGATGAAATAGGAGACACCAATAAGGTAAGGGTGGCACAGGAGAGAAAAATGAAAGTTCTTTGTCCTTGAAAACAGGCTCAGAGCCATTCAGTCCATCCTGAGGTCAACTGATGCTGGTCTAATTGTATGAATAATAAATGTCCTTTGGGTTAAGTCACTGTTAGTCAAGATCTGTGATTGCAGCCAAAAACATCTTAACTATCTCCTTATCCTGTCTTGCCCTTTAGCATTTATTCCCTTCAAAATCAATGCAGAAAAGTCATGTGGAAGCTTTATCAACTCAGCATGCTGCCTATCATGTGAGAATGTTAGATGAAGAGAAATTAACATGCCCATTTGACTCTGCTGTCAAATAGCAGATGTCATAACTAATCTTTGGCAGATTCTAGATTGAAGTAAATTGATGGTAAGCTTCTCCAACCATAATTGGTCCTATTGATCAGGGGGTCTGAAAACCATTGCCCACAAGACAAATCTGGTCTCCTGCCTATTTTTGTAATTTTATTGAAACAGTTACACACATTAATATATGTGTTGGGTGTAGTATATTTATTATGCTACAATGGCAGACTTGAGTACTTGTCACACATACACAAATGACTTCCAAAGGTTAAAAGAGTCACATTCTGGGCCCTTAAAAAGTCTTTTCTGATCTTGATATTATTAATACAGTTGTTGATGAAGGAGAAAATTTTGTTTTAGATACCAAGTGAAAAGGGAACCACATAATTTTTCTTCTCAAAAAGATTAAGAGTTAGGCTTTTATCCCTATCCCACCCAGCAGAAGGGCAACCCACTTCACCAAAGGTATGGACAGTGTGGATGACTGCAAGAAGAATCAATATTTCCTCAGGTAAAAGAGCCTTGAATCTTGCCCAGCCTTCGAATAGGTAAAAGGGTAGGAAAAAGTAAAAATCAAGGGGCATACTGGAGAGTAGAAGCACCTTTGGGAGACCTGGGCACAATTAGGAGTGAAGCCAGATCAATTCGAAAGAGAAAGGGAATCAGGTTAAGGGCTGCGGGTTCTGGTTCTAGGATGAGGGATGGAGGGTGAGTTGTCCCAGCTATACTTGGATGGAGAATAGCTTGTAGACTTGGAGTTGACCCTCAACTTGCTCTTAAAGGGCTTCTAGGCCATCCTAGAATGCAGATGGAGGCTAGAGAGGAAATAGAAAAAACTGATAAGGGACCCCATTTCTGCGTATATTTAAGCTACTTGAGCACCTCAACCTTTCTTTTCTTCCTTTTTTTTTTTTTTGAGAAAGAATCAATTTTATTTTTTTCATCTGGTTTTTGTTTCTCTGATACTTAGATACTTAGTTGTGTATGTGGTGCTAGAGTTCGAACCCAGGTCCTTGTTCATGCCACACAAGCACTTTAACCACTGAACCACTGCTCCGAACCTCCCCTGTTATTTTCCTTCGGGTAAGTTTCATGAGATCATCTTATCCACGATAGGCTTATGTAGGTACCTGGACAAATATCTTGCTTTAGGCAAAGAAGTATAAAATAAAATCTTGTTTTAGACTTTAAAAGGGCTTTTACTGTCAACAGGGCTAGATTGCATGTAATGCCTGGCTTATAACCTTGGAAAACACTGGAATCTTGGAGCCTGGAATCTGGTCTATAAAACACAGCATACAGGAAGGATATGGATAAGAAGGCTGTGAACATTACATTCAGAAACATGTGAAAAGTGCTCCCTAAATTATGAACTGCTCTGCCAGTGTGAGGTGTCACCATTATTATCGAATGAAACTGCATACTGATAGACCTGCGGTGGAGTTGGCTGTGAAAGGTCCCCTAAAATAGCTGTCTAAATTGACCTGTTGAATGGAAATAATTCATGACTCTCTTTAAGATGTTGGTGAATACCTGCCAAGATGGGCACTCTCTGCTTAGTGTAACTGACACTGAGGACATTCCTGTGACAGTAACTAGCCACCAGATTCAACGTCTCCCAGAGACTGTTCCCTGTCTGAAATAATAGAGCAGTTTCATCTGCTTGGAAGGGTGTGCCCATTTTTCTGCTTGTTAAAAGGAGAGGCACTTGCAGTTTGGTTACCTAACAACTCTAACATACAGGTCAGGTTTAATCTAGAGATACAGATGCTGGAAGACCAGAAATGCATCCGTGGATACTAGGATGTGTTCACAGCAGTGGAAACTACCCTAATAACCAGTGCATATGAAGGGATAAACAAAGGTTACCGAACAGGATGTTCTTGGCAGAGGCTACTAGTTTAGGAAGCTCAATGTAGTGTCACCGGGGAGGTCAGTTCAGATATAGAGAAACAGGCAATGTCTGGATCTTGGAGATGAGAGAGAAATGTGTAATGAACAGGGTTGAGGATTATGAGTCTTGGGCAGAAACAATTAACTCAGCAATTTGTTTGGGGTTTATGGATTTCTAAAGAAGTTCTCTGAGATATTTCAAAATTCATAATTATCTGTGAGCTGGTGTACTCTGAATTAATACATTTATATGATGCATCTAAAATAGTCAAAGTCATGGAATCAAAGAGTAGAATGGTAGATTTCAGGGACTGTGAATAGGGGACATGGATAATTACCAACAAATCAATAGTTGTAGAGCTTCCATCAGGCAGGTTGAAAAAATTCTAGAGATCTGCTGCAGAACACTGCACCCATAATCTACAATGCTGAGTTGTAAACTTATTTGTCAAAAGCATATACCTTACATCAATTGTTCTTACTTCATCAAATGAAAAACAATACGTGAACCAGTGCTGAACTTGAAGTTTGTGAGTTTAAACTGCTCCTTCTTTCTTTAGAACATCTCAGTGTTTTGCTTGTATTCATAGGACCAATACTGTCTCTGCAACTGTTAGGTGTTGTGATATTTATTCCATTTCATAGACTTGTCTCTGCTGAAGGTTTCTATAAGGCCATGTCATCCAATGTTGAATTTGTAGGTGACTTTGGTTTAAATATTAGGTGTTCCCCAAAAGCTCATGTGCAACACAATGCAAAAAAAATCAGAGGTGAAACAATTGGTTTATGAGAGCTTGAATCTAATCAGTGCATTAATCTACTAGAATGGGTAACTGGGCTGTAACTGTAGGCTGTCAGAGTGTGGTTGGAAGAAGTAGGTCATGGGGGCATGCCTTTGGGATTTATATCTTGTCCCTGATGAGCAGAGCTGTCACTGCTTCCTGATTGTCATGTCCTGAGCTGTTTTCCTCTGCCATAATGTTCTGCCTCACTTGGGCCCAGAGCAAGGGAGCCGGCCATCTGACACCCCTGCAGCTGTGAGCCAAAATAAACTTCTCACTCTCTACATTGTTTTTGTCATGTGTTTTGGTCACAGCAATGGCAAAGCTGACTAAAACAGTGAACCAATGGAAAATCCTCTATAAGAATGAACACAAATGATCTATAGCTGAAGACGATGGTATGGATGAATTTCACTTACATATACTGAGTTAAAGAATGCAAGCACAGAGGAATGCCTAATTCACTGTTCCATTTATATAAAGTATAAAAACAGCAAAATAACCCAGGTTAATAACCCGAGTTGGACATCAAAATCATGGTCACTGTCAGGGCAGTAGTGACAGAAGGGATCCTAAGAGGGATTTTAAGTGTACTGTTCATGTTCTCTTTCTTTTTTTGCCTCCTGCTGGATTCTTTTTTATTGAAATTGCAGTAAATCTTATATATATTTGAAAAGAATTGATATCTAGCAACACTGAGTCCTCCCATCTTGAATAAGATTCATCTCTCCATTTCTTTCATTATTATTTTAGTTTCCAGCATATAAATCATACACATATTTTGCTTGATTTATAACTAAGTTTTTCTTTTTCTGGTGGGGTGTAGATAGGACTCTTTTATTCCACATTCGAATTATTCAGAGTTGCTATTTGATTTTTGTATATTGATCAAGTATCCTACAGTCTCAAAAAATTTCACTAATTAGTTCTTTTCTTGTGAGCATTTTTAAAACTTTGATTGAGGAGCTGTATTGCTGCACAATCATAAATACTTGTGCAGTAACAATATAATATACCCCTGATTCTTATCCAAAATTACCCCCACATCTCTCACATACCAGTCTCTTGACTCTTCTATATTTCCCCTATAACAGATATAAATATCTTATATATATATGTATATATATATAATTATAATTATAATTGCACATTTTCCAGAATTAAATGATTGTGTATTATTTCGCTTCTCAGGGGAGTAAAGAGTAAGCTACATTATTGTGATTTCCCCCCACCAGGTCCCTCCCTATCATCCTTCCCTCTCTCCTCCCTCCCTTCTCTTCCCTTCCCACCCCGACATCTATGGTTCCCCTAGATTATGTGTTGCTTCTACTTTGGTGAGTCAGTGCATAAGGTTGAACTTTCACCCAAGCCTGGGTTTTGCTCTAGCCTCCACAAATAAGGGAAAACATTTGACCATTGAGTCTCTTGAGTTTGTCTAATTTTGCTCAACATGATTTCTTCCATTGCCATCTGTTTACTTTCAAAGGCCATAATATCATTTCTAATAGTTGAATAGAACTCCAGAGTATGTGAGATATATATATATATATATATATATATATATATATATATATAGTATATATATCACAGCTTTTAGATCCATTCATTCAGTGATGGGCATCTGGGTTGATTCTATAATTTAGTTATTGTAAATTGAGCTGTTTTGAACATTGATTTTTGCTGTGCCACTGTAATGTGCTGATTCTAGCTCTTCTGGGAAAATACGCAGAAGAGGGATAGCTGGGTCATTCTGTGGATGTGTTCCTAATTTTTTACGGGGTTTCCATACTGCTTTGCAGAGCAGCTGGCCAGTCTGCAGTTCCACCAACAGTGTGCTAATGTCTCTATCTCCCCATAACTCCTCCAGCATCTGTTATTGTTTGTCATGTTCTCTTTGTTGATTTCAGTGCACAGATGTATTCAGTTTATAAAGTTTATAAAATTCGCCAAGCCATGCCTTTGTGACAGTGCTGGAAGCATGTTATATTTGCATAACAAGTTTTTAATAATGAACAAGGTGTCAGGAAGGCAAGACAGGCAAGCTAATGAGCTCCAACAGGAGCACACTGCAGCACCTTGGGCAAGTCATTTCACCCAACTGTCTAGATGCCTCATTTATAGAGATTAACGATTCTTGCCTCACCAGGTCCCGTGAATATCAAATTGAAAGGAAAACTGTGTGTAATGTTTATAGTACATGCACGTGTACACAGCAGGTCCCAAGGCCTGGTGGCTATTAGGACCATGTGATACATGTATTGTCCAAGCTAACAGCATTTCAGCCAACTCGTTCACCATATGCTGAGGGGGCACCAGACTGAGCAATGAAAGCAGAGATGAGGAGTAGTTTGATAGTAGGAAATGAAGGTCAGAAAGCTCACTGGGGAAAGGTCCATGGAGTGTAAAGATATCCAAAGGCTGTGCTTTATTCTGCAGATGGAAGTCACGGAAGGCTTTGCATCGGAACAAAGAAACCTATGGAACTGAGATGCAGCTAGATGAATTTTCTAGAAAGGTAAAAAGAACAAAACCAAAGCCCTGGAGATGAACTTCACCTTATAGAAAGTGTGTCAGGTCTGCAGAAATCAGAATCAGATGATGTTTTTCTCCATTGTTCGAAGCTGCAACGACTACTGCAATGGTTATTATTCTATTGTTCACCTTCTGGGTACCACATGTTTAAAAGCATATCTCATTTAATACATACCCAAGGCACACCAGGGAATAGTTGTCATTTATTGTGTTCTTTCTAAGTGCTAGGCACTCTTCCAAGCCTTTCATATGTATTAATGCAATTAATCCCACAAAAGACCTGTGAGAAAGGCACTATATTGTCGTTTCCAGTTTATAAAAGGCAGAAAATAGAGATTAAATTACTTGTCTAAGTCCAAACTGCTACCAGGCAATGGAGCTGGGATTCAAACCCTAGCGACTTGACTCTCTCCCCCATTCTGAAACCCACCAGTTGTATCAACATCTTGGATATTATCATGCCCATATTCGTAGGGGCTAACAGTTAAAATCAATGCTCAGGAGGCAACAGGCAACTCAGTGCTCACTGTCACAAAGGGGGACAGATGCTATTCCCATGATGGTAAGGACTATGCTTTCCACTACTATCCTCTCTATCATGGGAAAGTTTCTCATCATGACTGAGGATAAAGGAAACATCAAACAAGTATTCAAAGTTGAAAAGAAGAACAACAGTGCTGATTTGATGAACAGTGCCAGGCGATACACACATCACATGTGTTCACATGCGTGATGTGTTTTCATATGTTGATTAATCCTTATTTCAATCCTATTAAGGAAGTTTTATTTTTTTATTCCTATTTCAATGAAAAAGAAGCTGTAATTTCAGAGAAGTCACAAAATTAGTTGGAGATTCAAAATGAGGTCGTACAAAGCCCAATGCAAAAACCTGCTCTTATTACTCCACTCAACTGCCTCTTAGCCATAAGAGAGCTGATTCCAGAATCTGATTCCTCCTTTCTCCACCCACGACCTCAGTGAATTCTATACTTATTTGGTGTCCTGGGGCAGTCTTAAAAGCATTCCATGTCTGAACCTCTGCAAGGAATTCTCAACTAACCTCTCCAGTATAAGCTGCAGCAGCAAATTCCTTCCCAGGTTAGTAGAAAGCCTCAGGCCCCAGAAGAGCAGGTGCTTGCCTGACCCAAGTGTCAACTGCATCTGATATATCTCATTAGCCTTGGGGAGAAACACAGTCTGGTCTGCCCCTTCTCCCAGATGCAGCCTGTTGAAGCAGGAGAAAGAGCCAAGGACCTACTTGTGAAGGAGCCAGAGTTGGTGACTCTACAGGATTGTGGGAAAGGCATGACTCCCTCTTTCCCTATACCTTCTTGAATGCACAGGGCTTCATTAAGATACAGGTCAGGCTCCAGCACAGCAGTGGGGCTAAGGCCAATCCTATACTTGCAGGAACATCTTCCTCCACGGCACCAGTGGAGGAGCTCAAAGGCTCCCCTTTCACAGAGGCTTCCACTTCCAGACCTGTCTGTGGATCTGAAATCCTCCACTGTACTATCAAGTCTTTGGGTAAAGCTCCTTGTATCAGTTAGGGTTCAGGCAGAGAACTACAAGTAGAGTCAGTAGAACATACAGACACACATGTATACAAATAGGTACATAGACTGTGTATGTCTGTCTCTATCATCTTAACACCTACTTACCTATCTCTATCTTTCATCTATTTATCTAACATTTCTCTTTATCTATTATCTATCCATCTATATATCTATCTATCGGCTTATCTCTATCATTTATTGATCTATATCTATCATCTATCTCTTTATTATCTATCATCTATCTATCTATCATCTATCTATCATCATCTATCTATCATCTCTATCCGGCAGACCAGCAGATTGGAATCTCTACCATAGAATTTACAGTCTATTGATGGAATTTCTTCTTCCTCAGGAAAAACCTTAGTATTGCTTTTAAGATCCTCCACCCATTGCACGAAGTCCAGCTTATGGAAGGTAATCTCCATCTGATTTTATATGGTAATCACATCTATAAAATGCCTTTTTCAAAACACCTGCATTCATGCTTAATTGCATATTTGAGTGATATAGCCTAGCCACTCTGGCACATAAAACTCAGTTCATAAAATAGGACATTCCTCATGGTATAATGGAAAGACCACCAGTAGAGTGGCTATGGTCCTAATTTTCTTTGATCTTGGTGTTAGCATTCCTGATGCTGTAACAACATACTTTAGACTGGGTACTTAATAAACAACAGAAATATATTGCTTATAGTTCCGAAGGCTTGAAAGTCCAAGAAAAAAATTCCAGCAACTTTAGTGTCTAATGAGGGACTGTTGCTCCTTGATGTCACCTTGTAGAATTCTTGTATACCAGGGAGTGAAAGGGAGCTCACTCCAGCTCTTCTGTAAAATCAATCATTCCATTCATGAAGGTGGACTTGGTCACTTCACACAGGCCCTGCCTATTAATCTTATCGCATTGTATCACACTGGGTATTTGGTTCTAACAGATGAATTTGGTGGGGACACCAACATTCAGACCATAGCACCTGGAGGAATATTTCTTCTCCCTGAAACTCATGTGGCCTTTTGAAGAATGGATAGGTAAGGAAAGTTTAAAATGATGAAGGTATGACATTTGTGAGTTGGTGTCTGAAATCAAGCGTGCTTCATGGAAGGGACACCTGGTTTTGCCCTATGGAATTCCATAAGGCATAGCCAAGGCCGTTGTATTGAAAGAGAAATGCAAGTTTAGGATTGGTTGAGGAAATGTATCTCACAATGAGATCCCATCATGAAAGCGGCTGTCTTGTGAGATAATGCCTTCTCTATTCCAGAAGATTACAAACAAAAATTGAAAAGGAAAATACTTTGTGAAAGGAATACAGAAAGCATTACTTTTTGGACTAAATAAACTCAATAATGTCTTTTAGCATGATTATTCTTCAGTACTAGAAAAGTTTGCCATCTCTCATTTTCTCCCCCTGGACTCTCCACTCCCCTCAAAGATTACTAACTTAATGTGTTAGGCAACATAAATATAAATAAATTCTCCAAGAAATATTACTCATTTGCACCCATAAGATATACTGTCTACATTTATTTATGAGATTAACTGTCACCAATGTAATCTCTTAAATCAATTTAGACACTCACCCGGAAAGACACCGAAAGATGAAGCAGAGTGACATTTTTTGAGTTGGTGTGTTTAGAAAACCATACGCTGATGACTGCTGTATGTGAAACTTTGCTTTGCATAAAGATTTGGCAGTAGCTAGGTGCAGCTCCTGGCCTCAGGCACCATAGTTGCAAAGCGAAATCCATGGCAGCCTATAATAGGTTATTTTTTAACGAGAGAGAGAGGGAGGGAGAGAAAGAGAAAGAGAGAATATTAATTTTATTTAGTTTTCCACCTCCCCTTTGTTTCTTCGACATTTAGTTGTGTATTTGGTGCTGGGGTTTGAACCTGGGTCCTCATACACGCCAGGCAAGCACTCCAACCACAGAGCCGCTGCTTCAGTCCCAGTAGGTGTATTTTTAATAAATCAGTGGGATGGGACCATGGCATAGGGAGAGATTGATTATGATGAAGATAAGGATTCTTGTATTTTTATGGATGGAATAATTTAGTAGAGGATGAAGATGGAAAAGACTTAGGCAGATGAAAGTTCTAGAAAAAGACATATGGACTGCCAGTGCAGGTTACACTCAAAGAGTGTCATCATGCTAGAGATAATGAGAGTAAGATGTTGCAGGGGGCGTGGAAATAATAATGATGTACTTATTATAGAATTACAAAGTAAGGTTAGGGTTCAAAATCACTGGGTGATTGAAAGGGAAAATGGTGACAAATACCACTTTTAAGAAATTGACAACGAACAATTGTTTTGCTATGATTTTCTGTTGATATCCTTCTGCATCTCCCTTCTGAAAGTGTCATATGGAGTTGTCATCTGTCCAAGACCTCCATCCTGGTGGAAAGCATATTGCTACCTCTTTAAGTCTTGGTTTCCCCACCTGCAAGATGTGTATCTGGAGACTTGAACAGATGCTTCTCATAACCTGGAAATGGTCATGAACACACTTGAACTTAGGGACAGATTGTGTTCCCTGGGAGAGTTTATAACAGCTTGAGGCCAAATCTCAAGTCATCTAAAATTTGCCATCAAAATGGAGGTGGCCGAGTTGACATGGAGACTATGACAGAGACATCCACCTCATAACCATCAGAGTCTTGTGCCTGTTATCTGTGGAGCATGTCAGCTGCTTGTATTGTTCAGTGTGAAATTTAATTTAGGCTCCTGGGTTACTAGGGAGGAGGGTGTGAAAGATATGACATTGGTTAATTTCGTGTTTTACAGGCCCAACAACCCCAAATGTACATTTCTCAGAGAAAGCTGAGAACCTGCAGGCCACAGTGTGCAATGAGATGCAGTCCAGGGGGAAAATGAGAATAGAGAAAGGAAAAGAAAAAACAAAGAATATATCATTTCCTGAAACCAAATAAACTAAAAAATTTCCATTTCATGGGTTAGATTGACAGATAGAAAGAAAAAAAATAAAAAAGCAAAAGAAGGCTTTTTTTTAACTCTTGCCAGTACCTTTGAACTTAACTGCAAAGACTCATTAGATTGGCATTCAAAGCCACTTGCCTCTACTAATTCATCTTTCCGCCTTCAGATCTGCTCTTATCCCACTCTTACCCAAAATCTTTCTGTGCCTACCTGTAGGTTACAGCATAAACCCAAGCTCTTAAGTGGATCCCAAGTGTCCTCTTGCATGATCAGACCCTGTCCCCCATCTCCCACACTGTGTGCTTCAGCTATCATCTCCAGCCAACTCCATCACCATTGGCAGCATTGATTAATGAATTCCCAAATCTACTGGCCCTTGTACATGGCTCAGCCTTTGTGTGTTAAGTTTCTTCTACCTAAAATCCCCTTTGGATCTCTTCTGCATTTCTGATACTGGCTGCTTGACATACGGAATACTGGCTTCCCATATGCCACCTGCAGACCTTAATAAGGTACCTAATACTGTGTTAGTTTCCCCCCTTCTGTCTGAAGCAGGGAATGCTCCCTAACTCTCTGGCTGTTATGAAAACCTTTTCTTTAATGTTTATAAAGTATGGAGCACACTGCCTGACCTATAGATAGTGCCCACTAAATGACTTATTTTAATTATGAATGTCGCTCAGACATTCTTTCTCTATGAAGTCTCCCTAATTCTCGCAGGTAGAGTTAGGTGTTGTTTCTGTTATCGATGCCATTGTGCCTTGAATGTGATTCAGTTACTGCCATCATTGTTACTGGTGTGCTCCTCTATCCATCATTAGATTGTGGGAACTTGGATCAAGTTTGATGAACTCTATATGCCCAACACTTGGTCAAAAACCCAACACGTGTTTGTCATTTGATACACGGCAGAATTAATGAATGGCAGAATAAATGAATGTTCACATGCATTGCTCTTCCAAACCCAGAACAAATGCTTGATGTCTTAGGATTTCTTTGACCCTCTCATATGTCATGTCTCTTTGTCAAAACCCTCACTGTACCACAATTACATGAGCTCCACACAGGAGGTTCCATGTATTATTTATATGTATATATAAACCCATGACCAGAGAACCTGAAACATACTAAGAACTCACTGTGAAGACCTCTCCTCCATCATTGCTCTCTTCCTCCTCTTCATTATTACTATTCCCAGGGCAGCCAATATTTGTGATACCATCAGGATCAGGATGGAAGAAGGTCATGTCAGATGTAGGGGCAATTATGTGGCTGTGTTTAGCACCCAAGCCACACATTCAAAAACAGACTTTAGCAAGTGCTTCTGGAAAGCTGTTCATAGCTGCCTCAGAAAATCGATGCTCTGGAGCTGTGGAGAGAATCAGAAAACAAGAAGAAGGCCTTTGCTCATGGGCAAGAAGGCCTATATCAGCTCATGAGCAAAATCTTGAGCCATTTTGCTTCTGCTAAGGAAGCTATCTATTGATTGAGAAATTGGAACAAAAAAAATCTTTGAAACCATTCCAGTTAAACAAAGCAGAAGTTGAAAATAATTAGTGATTTGGTGCATGTATATTTGAAACTATTTGTAGAGTGTATTTGTACTTGACGGAGCATATGCATAATACAAATTTACTGTGCATTTGCTATATGGCAGGCACTGTTCTAAACACTTTAGCAAATATTAATTCACTTAACACACAACACAACCCAATAAGGTGGGTATTATTATTCCCACTTTAAAATGACTAACTTGCTCAAGGTCACATTGCTAGGCAACCGACTCTAAAACTGATGTTCGTAGTGAATACAGAAAAGATCTGTAGGTATTAAGAGTAGCAGAGAGTCATGTGTGCGCAGTGTGATTTTTAAAAACAAATGCAACAGGTGTTTATTGAGCACCCATTTTTCCTCAAAGCAAAGGAAGGGAAGACCAAGGGAATAGGACATCCTAAAGATGGCATGAGCAGATGCAAGGACTTGAAATTACAGATCATGGCTCTTCTGAGAAGAGTGGTGAGAAGGTCGAAGCTATGGCAGAAGAAAGATCACGAAGGAATTTGGACATCCCCTTGCTGTGGCTGCCTTTTCTCAAACACTACTGAAGAAGGACTGAGTCTAAGCATGAGCATTGAAGACAAGTTTGGTGATATGGTGGGGCCTGAATCAGGGCTGGAAACCTCAGGGCAGGCACTGTGGCGAAGCTCTGCGGAGTGGATGCGTGTTTAGGCAGAGCGGATTGACTTGATGCTAGATAGCATGAGTGCGCTTCTTTTCCGGGGGCAGAGGCGTCTGGAGATCATCCGTACTTGGGTTCAAATCCCCACTTTCTCGTGGCCTGACTGAATGCCTGTCTTGTCACTTCTTGGAGCTTCTGCTTTCTCATCTTCAAATTGAAGAAAGAGGCTTGCGGATATCAACTGTGCGATGCCTTGATGATTTTTGTGTTTCTCGATATATATTGGTTAACTGTAATTAGGCGAACTTGCGAGTGAGTGTGAGATGTAGGGGGTAAGTGTGATTCTGTGAGTCTGAGAAATGGCTGGGACTCCAGGTGTGCATCAAAGGTGGAAACCAGAAAATCTATCCTCAGTGCTCCTAAAACTGTGACCACCTGCTCTGTAGAAAAGGTCGTCTAGAGAGACCAGCAGGAGTGGGCTCCTCGCCGCACCGTGTTCTCTTCATCAGTAGGAGCCTCCTGTATAAGAGGGTATGCAGCCTTTATCTGCATGTCTGTCCCTACAATCATGGCATTCCTTCAGAGATCCAGAGCCTTCTCTGTAGGAGACATGATTTGAAGCATTGGGGTCATCTGAAGGCAGCCTGGTGGAACACAACTTGGGACGCCAAGAGGCAATGTGCCTGCAAGCAGCCACATCTCTAAGTCACCAGATGCACCCTAGGTGCCTGCAAGTCATCCAGCCTCCCCTCCCCCTGCTACTGAACTTACCTTAGACAGGTTTATTATTTGACCTTTTAAGTTCTGGAAAAGAAGCTTTATGTATTATATCCCTCTTCTTAGAGTACTCTTCAGGAATACAGCCAAACCCCTTCGTGCTCTAGATTGAGTTCATCAGATAGAAATTGTCTGGAAAGTTCCTTAAAAGTTTTTTTATGTCTTTTTGTTAAACTCAATAAATACCTTAATGAAAGGCTGTCGGGAAGGAGTTGCCTGTGAGAGCTCTCTGCAGCAGACCTTGTATCCAGATTTTCCTTCTGAGTCTTTCATACAAAATTCCGATTCTCCACAGCTGCTCGCAGCACTTTTCAGAACTGTAAGGGCTCTCAGAGGGCCATACCCAGTGCCCATACTCCTGACTTGCTACTGCCAGATTCTAGTGACAAGGAGCTTCTGTCACCCTCAGGAGAGGTGTAATATCTCCCCTTCCAGTTTCCTGTCGACAGCCCCGTCCGGCTCTCCTCATTTCCTCTTTGGTGTGGTCTTGAAGGATACACTCCTTCTTTCCTGCATCCAGGCCTTCCTTCCCTTCCAGCTGTCTCTCTCTCTCTCTCTCTCTCTCTCTCTCTCTCTGGGTAATTTATTCTCACCTGTTTCACTCCACCCAGTCTTTTTCCTCTTCCACTCCCCATTTTTCCATACATCCTCCTAGGGGTCTTTCCTGACAATTCACCCCGACAGTCTAACTAGCTTAGACTACTATACTTTCAGATCCCTGATTTTCTTCCTCACAGCACATAGATATTTATGTAATCGATTCTGGAATCTTTTTGTTTATTGTCTATCTTTCCCCACAGACCAGTGATTGTCAACACCTGATAATTTTCTCCCTCTCAAGGGACATTTGACAATGTCTGGAGACATTTCTGACTTGTCACAACTGGGAGATGCTATCCCTAGATAGAGATACTAGGGACATTGCTAAATGTTCTAACTTGAACAGGAAATAATACTCTAATAAAGAATTTTCTGGCCCAAAATGTCAATAGTGCCGCCTTTGAGTAACCCTGCCATAGACGGTGAACTTTATATTGGCAGAGATCTTGATTATCGCATTTTTAACTTTATAACCTGCATTGGACTCCAGCACATTACCTGATCTATAGGCAAGGCTTGATAAATATCTGCGGGCTCTCTCTCTCACAGGTGCTCTTTCGTGCACACACACACAAACACACACACACACACACACACTTGGACCAGTCTTTTACACAAATCCGGCTCATGGATGCCTCCTTCTCAAGGGCTAGTCCTATTTCCCATAGGTAAGACCTCACACCATGGAATGTGATTCTTAAATAAAGTTACATCTTATATACACATATCTCCTATCACCTAATATGTTAACTCATCTTTGCTGCATTGAAGTAGTCCTCTTAGCAGTTTCAACCCATGTCCATTCTCTTCCCTTGATTCCCACATATATCTGCTTGTGTGGGTATACCTGCACAGACATCTGGCACGCTCACCTGACCTGTACATCTCTTTAGCAAATGCACTGACTTGGTGGCAGAGGCTTCCTGTGTTATCTCAGGTAAAACAGGCTTGGACTAACAGGCGTGTGTGTGCGTGCATAGTAGTACAAAAGACAGTGGGGGCAGAAAGCCCAGTGCTTTAACAAAACCTCCCTGTGGCCCATCTAAGCTATGGATCTGTGAAATGTATGCCATTAAAACTGGATCTGAAGCCAGACATCAAGCAGAGGCATCAAATACAACTCCTATTAAAACCTCTCTCTCTCTCTTTCTCTCCCTCTCTTTCTCACTCTCTCTCATAAACACAGATCCCTTTACAAATTTTCTTTAAAAAAAAAAAAAGTCAAATTGCAGAAAATAATTTTAATCAACGTCATGCTAGTGTGGGCTGAGGGTGAAATAGGATATTAATGCTTTTATCTCTGCTGGGGACATGGCTGACTTCACCATTGATTTCATTCGAAGTCGCACCCCAGGTGTGTTCACATAGCATTTCTGCATTAAGCAGCTGTGAGAACAGGTCTAACATCTTTTATTATCTCAGCAAAGCGGCACACACTGAGTGGTGGGGCCATAATAAAAAGATCCAATACCCCATTAGCACAGCTAAATATTTGACTTCTAAACTCAAGTGGAAAATGAAACTCAGTGCCTGGAGTGGAGCTGGTAAGGGGTGGTGGTGTCTGGAAACTGGATGACAGTTCTTCCCTGTGCTGCAGCACTTTACAGTTTATGATATATCTTTTTACTTAATTTTTAGAACTGCTTCTGAAAAGCTATCTTTATTTTGGTCAACTTAGTTAGAATTGCATTAAACTACACTAGAAATGAGATGAAATCATCTTTTCAGTCCACTTTTAACTAGAATGCTGGCAAGAACTGCAGAAATCTGCACCTGCCTCATTTTACACTGGGAAAAACTAAGAAAAATAATTACCAATGTCCCATAGCCAACCGGGTGGCAGACCTAGGTCCCTGATGTCCAAACCTTCTGAGCCCCAAAGCATGCATGCAGTACTACAACATCCCTGGGGAGATAAACTCATAATACACGAGACAAATTAGAAGGAGGAAAAAGGTGAGTAGCCATAGAAATAACTGCCTTTTGGAAATAACCGGATGTAGGCCTTATTATTCTTACCACAGGAGAAAGAGCCCAAGCTTGGAGAAGTAAGGTGACTGGTCCGGATGACTGGTCCTTAAATCCTCCCATCTGACTCCCTGGCAAGTTTGGTCTATGAAACGCGCAGTCACTTTCAATCCACCCTGGCTTCCTTTTCTTCTCTGTCCTCTGGCTCAAAATGTCAGTGCTATACTGATAATTTTCTAAACCGTAAATATGGTTTCAGTTTCACACTGGAGCAACATACCTTCCTTCCTCCATCCTCATTCTCTGCCTTCCTCTTTTCCTGCCTTCAAATAAAAATGCTTTGACTCCTTATCAGCTGCTATGTGCCAGTTCTGTGTGGGCACTCAGGATGGAGGAGCAACTGGTGCGTATGATGTCCATAGCATCGTGGATCTTCACATCCAGCAGGAAGGATAGACTGGCATTTTAAAATCATAACAGAAAAATAGAGGACTAGAAGTGCAAAGAGCTAGAAGAGTTGAGGAGATAGGAGAGGAATAGGGTATGTGCGTGTGTGACCCTAAAAAATTACATCAAAGCTGAACTTCAAGTCAGACTCAGTCATATGAAGGTGGGGAGAGAGATCTGGATGGAGAATGTTCCGAGAAGATGCATACAAATGCTCAGAAATCATGCATTTATAAAATGTCAATTTTATCCTATTGTTATGTATATCTGAAAAGAAAGGGAGTGGGAGGCAGGGAGGGGAAGGGGAAATATTGGGAACTGAGTTAGAACAAGGTATACTAGGGCCATTTATAATTATGTGATTGTGCATTCTGATGTCATGCATGTGTAAAAAGAACTAATAATAATAAAAATGTAAGGACACAAGCTAACTTGAATCACTGTGAGCAGCTCTTTGTGATCAGAGGGTACATCGATGTGGACTGGCCAGTAGGTATGCAGACCTCAAGGAGTTAAGAGACGGGGTAAAGGGAATGCTTGTTAAGACAGGCAAGGGGTAGCAGAGGCTGTGGGAATGGACAGGACTTTCTCAAGCTGTAGTGTGTAAATAAACAACCCAGGGATGTCCTTAAGGTGCATGTTCTGACTCAGGAGATGTGGGGTGTAGCCTGCGATTTTGCCTTTCTAACACACTCTCAAGTAATGCACAAGGTCTTGAGTAACAAGGCCTGAACCTTTGCTGCCCAGTTTGTTAGTCACTAGCCTCATGTGACTATTGAGCAATTGAGATGTGGACATTTCATATTGGCTGTAGTGTTAGTGTAAAGTAAGCACCCAGCTCTGAGACACGGGGAAGAGGTCAGGCAGTCAATGTAGGTAGAAGAAGGGTCCATAAGGAAGAAATTAACTGAAGGTCCCTTTTTTTCCTAAGAGGACAAAGAATGTCCTCTGTTACAAAGACAGATGTGCATATCAGTCTGATGACCCCTGTGCTAACAAGGGTGTGCCAGACATGAACACCCCCTCTGCTGACAAAGACACTCCTGGGCACAGGCAAAAGAGTAGATCAGATCAGAACTTCTGTGCCCGTGCTCCTAGGCCTGGGAAGGCAATGCTTAATGGAAGGAGGACAAGTTGAGAGACTTAAGAAAGACCAGTTGCACCCCCACCTCTGGCCCTCCGCAGCAAGGCCTCCTTCTCCTCAGAGAAGCCAGTTCTATCCTTTTCAAATAAACTCTGTTCTGCTTGCCTTGGAGTAACTGGTTTCCATCCTTCGACTCTGGGGGACATGAACCTGACTTCCACTGGACCAGTATCAATTCTGAAGACCTAGATAGCAAAAAACCAAAAGCAAAGAATCCAAAAAAGCTCTTCCCAGCAATTTTTTTTTTATTGTTTGCATGTTTGAGTGATAATGTTTTGGATATGTTAGATTAAATAAAATGAAGTTAACCTATTTTTAGTTTTTGAATGTGGCCACAAAAAATTTTAAATGACATACATAGACATGTTGGTTTAAATAAATATATTAGTATAATTATTTCTACCTCCTCCTTACTTTTTAAAATGTAGGTGTTGGGAATTTTAAAATTACATACACGGTTCTCATTATTTTGCTACCTGACTGCTTTGCCCTGGACTGTCTTCCAGCCAGACTTCATTCGCTCACTGCTGCCATACCATGGGCACCTGCTGCCTGGATTCCCCTTCTCGGAATGACCTCCTAGCTATTAGTATTTTTCAACCACTTCATCAGAAAGTGTTGGCTCACCTAAAGCAGGGTTCCTAACCTTGGAATCACCAGAGGAACTGGGGACCTGACCCTAACTGGGTCTGTTGTAAATACTTGACCCTAGGCTGTTCTTATCTCTATTCAAGGTTGAATTCATGAAAAAAAAAAAAAAAGAGGGGAGGGGGATTTTAGACTTACTCCAACTCTTATTTTGTAAATTTTTAAATGGGTTATCCCAGAACAAGATTTAGTTAAGGTCACAAAGCCAACCAGTTCTCCACATTCTTCTCTCTGCTCAATCTTTTCTGTACAGCTTCTTGTTAATGTCATTCATATTGACCCACCATTGTGTTTCTTCTTCCAAGGTATTTGCATTTAAATGCCTTGATTTTAACTGGAAGGACACTGTAGGCTGAGCAGCTGGGTGAGGACTTCACTCTTTTGAGAGGCAGGGAGGGGCCAAGACCAAATATCCAGGAGATATGAATGCTTCACTCCCCCCTTTCTAACAAACACACACACACACACACACACACACACACACACACACACACATACTTGCATGCTCACGCACATATCCACATATACACGCACTCACATATACATATACACACGTACAGAGCTAATATTATGTATAACTTTGCTTGCAGACAATGATAACAACCTGAGGCATTCCATGAATATGAGGTCACATGATAAATGGCCCCAATGGATCCTAAGATAGTCCCTGACCAGGACTCCTTTCAAGATGCTTTACATTCTGTCCCCTGGTTGCCAAAGTCCTGCTTTGATTGCACTTCCTAAACAAGACTAGTATTTTGTGGATTGAGCAAGTATTCCTCTGGGCTTCCTTTTGTGATCTCTGTGGGTTTAATTATAATCCCCTGAGGAATTTCAACAGATCACCAGGCAGTGTGGTGGCAGTCTAGCAACTTCTGCCTGCTAAGAATGCCTTCCTTGTGGGTTCATATTTGAAGTTTAAAGCAGCATATTTAGGGATCTCCATTACTTTAATTTCCCTCAAATGCCCTTCTGGGCAGGTGGGTGGATTTATAAAATGTTTGCCTAATGACTTTTAATAAATTAAAAGTTCAAAGCTGACATTTGATGGGACAGTTTGGGCCTGAGCTTCATCATTCCAATGTCACATCATTCCAGGTCCAGGAAGGGCCCCAGAAATCACTGTGTTTAACTCCTTATTGTACCGATGAGAGGACATTGGTCCAGAGGTGGGCTAACATGGTAAAAGGCCATGAAAGCACTTGGTGGCTGTTTTAGTTAATTTTTTGCTGCTGTGATCAAAACACTAATAAGTACAGGTTCAGAGGAGGAAAAGTTTATTTGGTGCTCACAATTTCAGAGGTCTCTTGTGCATAGACTGGGCTCTCCATTGCTCTGGACCCAAGGTGAGGCAAAACTTCTTAAAGGGAGGGAGTGGAGAAGGAAAGCAGCGCAGGATGTGGCCACCAGGAAGCAGAGAAAGAGAGTTCCACTCACCAGAGACAAAATCCATACCCCAAAGGCACACCCCCCACTGAGCTATCTCCTGCAGCCACGTCCTACCTGCCTACAGCCACGTCCTACCTGCCTACAGCAACCACCTAGTTAATCCATTCAAGAAGATCAATGCACTGATGAGAGATGAGATTAAGGCTCTCAGATCTCAATCATTTCGCCTCAAACTTCCTTGCATTGTCTCACACAGGAACTTTTGGTGGACACCTCATGCATAAACTGTAACAGTAGCTTAGAGGGAACAAAAAGTCAAGTTTCTGTGAGACAGGGATTTAGGATAAAGAGAGAAATACTGAATCTTGGGGGAAACACCCTGAAGCCATTGAGATGCAGAAAGCACAATTGTAAAACTTGAGCAACTGGCCTTTGGCCTGTGTCTTTCACCTGCCTGCCCTGGTAAACTGAGGAAATACACACTGGCACAGAACTGATGTGAAATTTTGCTACCTCTTGGACCCACTTTCAGTCCAGCCCCTGATGCAAGCTTTCTATGAATATTGGACAAGCACAAGTGGCTGCTGTGTCTCTCTCTTGAGACAACACACCTTCTTCCTTGAATGTATATCTACCTTTCCTCAGTGTGTCTATGTCTCTACCTGGCTCTTGCTGGAATTATTTTCAGTCACATATGCCAAGAACCCTGCTGGTCTCCTGAGTTGTGTTCCCCCAATTCTGGGGAACTCCTCGGACTTTTTTTGGAGATATCTCTTCACTGATGACATCTGGACTCCCAGCCCTTTCAAACCTCAGATGCAATTGAGTTGACATGAGGCCCAGCAAGAGATGACCTCACAGGTCAATGTTTCTTAACTAGCCAGACACATGAAAAAACGGAAAGTAAAGGGCTAGAGAGGTGGCTCCGCGGTTGGTTGGAGCACTTGCCTGGCATGTGTGAGTCCCTCGGGTTCAAACCCTAGCACCACGTACACAACAAAGTGTCAGAGAGACAAAGGTCAGATGAAAAAATAAATAAACTTGATTTGCTCTTGCCCTCAAAGGGTTTAACTTATGAATTCATAAGCGTATTTGGGTGGTGACTCTCAGCATTTTTTTCTCATTTGTTTATACAGACTTCCGTTCTTGAGAGAATTTTGTCTTATTTTTTTTCATTTAGTACTTCTGTCCAATAGAATTATAATATGAGCCACATATAAAACTGTCAATTTTGTAATATCCACATTAAAAGGGTAAAAAGAAACATGAATGTAATTTTAATAATATATTTTATTTGAACAAGTAAATCCCAAATTTACCAATTCAACATGCAATCAACACAAACAGCACTAAGGTCTTTTACACTCATTTTCCTCATGTGCATTTTACACTTGCCGGATAGTTGAAGCTGTGCCAAAGCCTCTGGTGCCTGGTAGCTACCATGTTGGACAGTCCAGCTCAGGGCCTCCGGAGGTCAGTACAACCCCTGACATGTACCATGTGCCCACTGAATCTGTGTGGAGGGAAAGGTAGCCTGGCTAATTGGTAAGAGCAGGGGAGAAGATCTGGGGCTCCTGTCTCCTGCCCAGAGCTCTTTATACTATACCCTGCTGTCATGAAAATTAATTTATTTCCAGGACCTGGAGGAGTACAGAACAATGGCACGAAGGACATGCTGGTGGGGTGCAGATGCTGAAGCACTGATTACTATTTAAATTTCTTTGTGAGTAGGTGTCCAGTGGGCACAGTTGGAACTCATTGTGTCAGAATCTGAACTCCCCTGCAGTAAAGATGCTGGATGTCATTTACATGAGGAGAAGACAGACACCTGCTGCCCAGGTTCCTTTTAAACAAACATATGCTTTTGGGATGTGCCTGGGGCTCACTGGATTCCAAAACTTCCTCCTAAGCCACAGGGTGTCAGACCTGGAGAAGTGTCCCTCTGAAGTCCCCTGTCTTTTCACTAACGTGTTTACGTTGTTCCTACTCCCCCCTGGCAAGAGTCACCCTTAGGATGCCTTTCCAGATCCTTTCTGTGGGTCTAGAACACCCTCTACCTTCTCTAGATAAGACCAAGACCGGAAGAGTTTTTCATCATTCCACCTGTATTTATCACTTCCTATATATCTCCTAGAGAGACTTATTCCAGGAAAGAGCAATCTCTTAGAAGTGAACAATGATAAGTTACCTGAGCTCAAATGGACCTTGCAAAAGAGTTTCCAAAACTATGCATATTTGCATACCACCTCCATCTTCTTTGTAACTCTCCATGCATTCCTAACAACTCATTTTCTTTAAATCTTTCTGCTTTCTAAAGGTAAATAAATTTATGTTTGAAGACAGCAATAATATTCTGAAAACATGAAGAAGCTATGTACATTGTGTATCTTTCCATGTAAAACAAATATATAGCAATTTTACTATAAACACAATATATTTAATACTTGTAAATAGCTATGTGGAGTTAGCTGGTCTGTGTACCTCTGAAAACCAACTGTGCTTCTACCAGTGTCATACATATCTCATTTTTAAAAAACATTTTCTAGGGCATCACCCTCATTAGACAGAGCCTGAAATTGAGGCAAGGAGAAGCAAGCTCTGTCCCCAGGTAGGTTTTATAGAGATTTGGTAGCAAAGCTGTCTTGGTATTGAGATCTGTTGGTTCTAAAATCTAAACTCATATTCTTTTCCAGCTGTAGTAGCCAATGGTATGGGCTCTAAGTCTCATTTTGATGTCACAAGAAAATAGGGGCTTTAGGTTCAAAATCAAAATAGGTTTGAATCCTAGCTGTACAATCATGGCTGCACCAGCTTATGCCAAGTTTATGCTTAAACCTCCCTAGTCTGTTTCCTTTCAGGAAATGGGGATGATGTATTTCCTGGAGTTGAGGGAACATTTGCATTTCTAACCTACTTAAGGAAAGGCCCTGTCCTATCAATTAACCAAGAGACATCCAATAGAAATGTAAAGCAAGCCACATAGGTCATTTCAAATGCTATAGTAGCCACATCAAACAAGAGATAAAGCAAACGGATGAAGTTAGTCTTTATAATGTATTTTATTTAACCCATTATATCCAAAATATGCTCATTTCAAAATATAATCAATATAAAATTTTTATGGGTTCTAATTTTTCTCATAGAGCTCTATAACTGAGATCTTGCTTATTGTATCCCCCATTCTTTTTTTCTTAGTTTTATCATCCCCCACATCATGCATATCCCAGTCTCTTTACTCTTCTATATTTCCCACCATAACAGACATAAATGTCTCTCTCTCTCTCTGAAAAATGAGCATTTTCCAAAATTAAATGATTGCATAAGTATTATTTGGCTTCTTGGAGAAGTAAAGAATAAGCTACATTATTGATTCCCTTGTAGATCCCTTCGTATCATCCCTCTCTCTCGCCTCTCCCTGCAACCACCACATGTCTAAGTTTGCCCTAGATTATATATTGCTTCTACTTTGGTGAGTCTAGTACATGAACTTGACCTTTCACCTATTCCTGGGTATTGATCTAGCCTCCACAAATGAGGGAAACATTTGACCCTTGTATAAAACTTATTAATAAAATAATTTCCTTTCTTTTATGGTAAATTTTAAAAATCCAGTGTGTATTTTACATTTATAGCATATCTAAATTCAAACTCTAAATTTTCATTGAACAACTTGATCTGAACTTAGATTTCACTAGATTTATACAATTGAAAAAGTACATTCATATGTCCGGGTTTTCCAAACATATTTAAAATTATTTCACTAATTGAATTATCAGCTTTTAATTTTAAATTTAAATTCTGGAATGTTCAATAAAAGTAAAAATTTCATTCATCATCACATTAGCCATATTTGAAGCTCTCTAAAATCACAAGTACCTAGTGGCTACCATATGGACAACATAGGTTCAGTGCTTGTTTTTTATATAATTTTTTCACACATATCCATTATATGTATGCCGAAATTAAACACCTTAAAGTTCTTGCACTTGGGGTTGTTCATTTGCTTATCACAACAATCTGCCACATAATCTAGCTAGATGTTCATTTTCCCATTACAGTGTTGGAAAAAAAAAAAGAAAAACTCAGTGCTCAGGAGGTACATGGCTATTGTAGGGTCACATAGGTAATAACAATGTCAGGAACAAAACTAGAACCCAAAGTTGCCATATTCCTGAGCAGACTTTGCTCAACATCATTAATGGAAATTGCAATTTTACCTTCTATCTAGAGCGCAGTGATATTTGAAGACAAATTCACCAACTTTATTCCTTTAAAATACTTGCTTTATCACATACTTGGTATTATGTTAATAGCTTGAACTCATCATTTTTTTCCCCCTAGAACTGAAGGGAAAGGAGATGAGGTTATTGGCAAAATGCTGAACTAATTAGCTCCACTGCAGGTTTACTTAGAAGGCTCATTTTAGCAGCTGTATTATTTAAACATCAGATAACTGATTTGTTAATAACTCTTTTTCTTCCTCTAGTGAGTATAATTTTCTTCTCTAGGGTTCAAAAAGGTAAAACTTTCCCTGCGTAGAGCCCTGATTGTAGTGTTCAGTCTTTGATAAGGCTTATTCTTTTGCCAGGTTTTCTGGTTCTCTTTCTCTTTTCTTCCCCCCTAGGTTGCAGGGTGCGTGGGAGTGTTAATCTATATAGGATCTGGTTTTTTTTCTTCTCTGTTTGTCTTCCTTTGACTATTTTCTCATGTGAAGGCAAATACAATAATAACATCTTACTTTCTATAGCTCTTTTCATCCTGATCCAGTTCTGAGTGCCACAGAACACATTGCATTTCAAAACTTATGGAAATGTAGTCTTACAGGTTACAAATTTAGACAACATGAGAAGTCAGACACACAGGACCCTTGAAGCACATTAATTCACTCACAACATGCCCGGTCCTCTGAGCAGCAACAATTAATCGCCTCCAAGTGAAGCCAAGCCTTTTTGCAAAAGGTAGCGCAGACCTTGTTAAGAGAAGGGGATGATGTTTATTTATGTGTCTACATTTCCATGTGATTATTGGGAGCCTGCACAGATCTGCTGGGCTCAAACCGGCAAACGAGGATCTTAGGCTCTCCCTGCCGTTTTGGAGATAAACCAAACATTCGCAATTTTTGGTAAAGCTCCTGTCTCTGGTCCTTTCTTTCCTGGGTCGAGGAATCCATGTTGCTTTCAAAAGAACGCAAAGGGTAAGTATAATGCTTCAGAAGAATAACACCTAAACTCCTACCATCATCTCAAACCGCGAACACTGCTCACCCACACAGCCCAACCTGACCCCTTGACCATCTACGAGGTCTACCCTCAGCCGCACTGGGATCCTTGTCTGGACAACGTTCTTTCCAACCTGCAGGCTCTCTTTCTGTGCTTTTATGTCAGTAAGGGTCTGCAGACTTCTTCCAACCTCTCAGATCACATTTTCTTCAATAAGCTTGCTCTAGCCACCTGCCGATTTTTAACATGTTTGACTGTGCTATCATTTCTCTTGCAACTCTTCACCATATACCTTTTATTTGGGGGGATTTCAATTGTTTAATCATTTCTGAGTTGCATTTCCCATCTGAATGCAATGTTAGCTACAAAACTGAGTGTGTAGGTTAGAATCTGTCCTCTTCAGATACATCACCTTTGTTAGAAAAAAAGGGGTGGGGGAGAGAGGTTGGGGATATTCTAAATGGTCTTTAGTTACGGCAAATATCAGTGTTTAGGATCCAGGAGTGATTTTTTTTTTTTTTTATTCCATCACCCATGCTAGAAGGGAGTAACTCAAAGAACAGGAACTTTATCCGTGTCTCACCCAGCTTGTGGCTGGATGAAATCAATCTTTGCTCAGCTGCTCAGAGTGACCAGGGAATATGGTCACCTTTTCCATCCAAATACCTGTCATTATTTTATATATCATATTCTTTCTGGGAGCAACTTATTCAGTTCTTATATTCATATCTAATTTCTTTTAACTCTATGTAATGGAAAGGAAACCCTAAAATGAAAAAGAATCAAAATAAATCTCTTTCAGTAGACCTCAGTCCTAAATCAAGATTCGAGCTGATTTTCTGACAGAAGAAATGAGCTTATTCTACACCACAGCCACATCAACTCTAGGGGAGAAGCAGAGATGAAAGACAGAGAAGAGAAAATTTGCCATTGTTTAATGTTGGAACTTCCAAAGTATTTTCACTTATATATCTCAATTGATCTCCTATGAAGCTAGAATAGAGGTTACCACCTGTATATTTTATGTGAAGATTGTGGGACACAGCCAAGAAAAAGACTTGCTTGGGCAGATTAATGCTTTGCCATATGTCCCATAGGGATGTATATATTTGTTTGTGTGTACGTTTCATTTGGATTTTTCCTCAAGAGTTTATTCAATAGTCTACTGACAGCATTTACTGGGACACTGTTAAGGATTCTGAACCTGTGTTAAGGTCACAGTTATTGTTATGGTTTTGAATGTGAGGTGTCCCCAAAAAACTTATGCCTCAGATAAGGCAGGACCGAATCAATGAATCAATCCCCTCATAGGGATTAACTGACGGCTAAAAGAAGGTAGATAGGGTGCAGCTATAGGATATGGGTTCTTGGGGGAGTGGCTTTGGGGTATATATTTTGTATCTGGTGAATCTGGCGAGTGGAGTCTCTCTGCTTCCTGCTCATAATGCGATCCTTCTAACACATTCCTGTGCCATGATGTCCTGCTTGACCTTGAGTTCCAAGGTATGGAGACCACCTTCCATGAACTGAGATCTGAAACCATAAGCCCTAAAATAAACTTTTCCTCCATTAAAATTGGTTCTGTGAGGTCTTTCAGTCACAGCAAAGAAAAGCCTTACTAAAACAGTGGTGGTGGTGGTATAAGATGGCATACATGGCATATAATTTAATCTCTGATAATTCCAAGGTTCCAGAGCACTAGACATTTGTGTAATCTGGATTTGGAGTCATTGACATACCTAGATTCTATTTCTTACTCCTCCACAATGAGTAGTGTGGCCCGCATAGGTAATTTCCTTTTGAAAAGGCATTGTGGGTCTGTAAATTCAGAATATTGGAGTGGATGATTGGTAAGCCTTCATTCTGCTGAGATAATCTGTGATTTCACAGAAAGTTTGTAATGACTGCATTATTAGAGCAAGCATACTCTTAGATAATGGCACATTCCATTCTGATATTTTAGCATGTTCTTCCTCTTCTTTCTCATTAAATAGATTACCTAAATAGGATATTTGATGATAAAAATAATGCAACTATTTAAAATATCAATATTGATTCATTTGGCTTAAAATTAGAAGTCTGTCATGAGTTGGCTCTAACACATATTGGGAAGCAGTCAGATTCTCATTTCTTCGTGGTGACAGCAGTTGACCTACACAATGTACTCTGTACGTTTAGCATATGTTCACAATCATGAATGTTGAAGAGCAGGGAATCTCAGAGGCATACTTACAAAGGAAGAAGAGCAAAGACACCGTGATTCATAAAGTTGGGAGGGATTTTTCTCCTTCCTGTGACAAAATAAAACAAGTGCATTATAGAAATATCAGGAAATGGAAAGGAAACATCTTGTATGTAAGTGTATGACAGCAGGTCTTCTGTCTTGTTCAACACTGTGTCACCGATGATTTTCAATGTTTAGGACTCGTTAACAAACAGATTCTGGATATATGAATAAACAAATGAGTGTCAGCAAGAGGTAAAAAACTTTCCCATAAATAATATGCCTCTATCTAGATTTTTCATTGGCAGTCACATACATATTTTAAAAAAACTTTTATTAATAAACAACATATATAATACTTAATGCATATAATAGCAATCAAGTCTAACTATGTAGCTCATTGAGTGATTTTCTTTTCTTTTTTGAAATGGGAAATAGAACCCAGGGGCACTTACCCACTAGGTCACATCCTCAACCCCCTTTCACTTTGAGGCAGTCTTACTAATTTGTTTAGGGCCTCCCTAAAGTGCCTTGGGTGACTTTGAGCTTGCTATCCTCCTGCCTTAGTATCTTGAGATGCTGAGATTATAGGCATGTACCACCATGCCCCACAGTTCATTGACTTTTGAAAAGTGTGTATAGGATTATGACCATTACCATAATTGAGATGTTGCAAATTTTCTTCACCCCAATAAATAAATTTCTTGAGATCCTTTGAAGTGAATTTCCTGCCCCCACCCCTGACTCCTTGAAATTTCTGGTGGGATTTCTCAAAGCATAGCTTTGTATTTTCCTAGGTTTCACATAAATAGAATCAAAACAACATATTGTCATGAGTGTCTGTCTTCTTTTGAGTGGTGTGAAGCTTTTGAGATTCATCCATAACTATGTCTACCAGTAGTTTGCTCTTGTTCCTTCTTTTTTAAGTTGGTTTTACGATTGTTCATCCATTCACCAATTGATGGATATTTAAGTCATTTCCAATTTTGACCATTGTTATGGAACTGACATTCTTGTAGAAGTTTTTTGTGGGAACATACTTTCAGTTGTATTGACTAAATATTCAGAAATAAGATTCAAAGTTAAATTTTAAATTTCTGATAAATTGCCAGCTGTTTTCCAACGTGGTGTTATCATTTTCTATTTTACAGGCAATGTGAGAGTTCCTCTTGTTCCATATCCTTGACAATGCTTGCTGTTATCCTTCTTTTAAATTTTAGTCACTTAAGAGGGTAAGTGAAATATCTCATTGTGGCTTTAATTAGTATTGCCTAGTGACGAATGAGGCTGTACATCATTTCCTGTGCTTGTTTGCATTCTGAATAATATTCTTTGGTGAATTGTCTGCTCAGATGTTTTTCAAAATTTCTTTTTCTTTTTTTTTAAAAATCTAGATGCATAACTTTTTGCTACCAAGTTTAATGGTTGTTTACGTATGTTACTTACAACTCCTTCTCAGATGTATAATCATCGTATATTTTCCAAGTCTGTAATTTGCCTTTTGATTTTCATCAGAATATCTTTTAATAAATGAAGTATGTTAATGTTGATTGGGTCCTATTTGAAAATTCAATATGGTTCATGTTTTAGGTATGCTGTGGATGAAATAGTTCCTTGGCCCAAGGTCACAAGAATTTTCTCCTATTTCATCTTCTAGAATTAATTGTTTTTAGCCTTTATATGTAATTCCAGGGTTTGTTTCGAGTTAATATTTTGGTCTGATAGGAAGTAAAAGTTGAAGTTTATTTCTATATAAGTGCATGTTCTGTTGTGATGGGCAGGCCCCATCTGTTTTAAAGGATAAAACCCTTCTGCATTGAATTACCTTGTCTCCTTTAACAAAAAACAATTGCCCAATTATATTTGCATTTATTTCTGATATTCTAGTCTATTCTGTTTTGTTAATCTATATATTACTATTATGTAATTATTTATAAACGCTATATCCCGCAAAAGTTCTTATGTTAATGCAGGAATGTTTACAGGTGAATGATTAGATTATGACAGCTGTAACGACATCAATGGATTAGTCCATTTGATGAATTAACAATCTGAATGGCCTAATTGCATGGTAACTGTAGGCAAGAGGGGCATGGCTAGAGCAAATAGGTCACCAGGGGGTGTGCCCTGGGGAATTATTTCTCATTCCTGGATCTCTGAATGATCTCCCTCTCTCTGCTTCCTGGCTGTCAGGAGATGAGTTCCCTTCCTCCACCCACACCATTCCACTAGGGTGTTCTGCCTGTCTCAGACCCATAGCACTGGAGTTGGTTGACTATGAACTGAATCTCTGAAACTCTTAGCGTAAATAAACTTTTCCTCTTCTAAATTGTTCTTAGCAGGTATTTTGTTACCAGTGACACAAAGCTTGACTAATACACCTATGCCAAAATAACAATGTCTTAATTTCAAAAAAAATTACGTCTTGCAATCTGGTGGTTTAGATCCTCCAAATTGTTCTTTAAAAAAATTGGTTACTGTAGGTTGGTTGAATTTCCAAATACATTTTACAGTCCACTCCTCAATTAAAAAAAATATCTGTAAAGTTGTTGCTTGGGACTTAAATAAATCTATAGATCCATTTGGGGAAAATTGATTAAAATAATAAGTAAGTATTCTGATATAGTTCTCCATTAAACATTAAGCATTTCATTCACCAATACTTTCTGGTATTTAATATACAGATATTACCATTTTTATTAAATTTATCTCTTAAGTGCTTTTTAAAGTCATTCTAAATAGTATATTTTTTATTTTCACTTCTAATTGTTCATGACTGATAAAAATAACTTTAAAACATTTTTGGTATCTTACATTTTAGTTCTAGGAGCTTTGTAACACACTTTTTGGAATATGTATACATAAATATTTACATTTTATGCAAATAAAGACAGATTCACCTTCTATTTTCTGTTTTCTCTTTCACTTTTTATGGCTTGATGGTTTTTGTCTTAGTGTGTGTTCTTGACCTCTATCACACCGACAGTGTGGGTAAAGAGAACAAATTCTTGTCTTGTTTCTGGCTTTGTGGAGAATAAATTCAGGCTCTTAACTAAGCTGAGAGCAACAGAATTTTTCTAAATGCCTTTTATTAGATTGGGATCTTTATTTTTTTCCAACTAGCTTGCAGAATGTTTTTTCATAAGTAGGTGTTGCGTTTTTTCATGTTTATTCTGCATTGATTGAGGTAATCATATGAGATTTCTTGTTAGTCTGTTAATTGGTGGATTACATTGATAGATTTTTTAATGTTATTGTATAATGAGTAATTTCTCAACTTTACTCCTAGTTCCTGGGATGGATTTTAAAGTACTTGACATATTCCATCTCAGCTGTTTAAATTTATAACACTAATCTGCTTGTGATGAAATATTCTCTTACTACTCATTTCATGTCTCCAGGGAATGTCATGATAACCCCTTTTCCATTCCTGATATTGGTTATTTGTATCTTCTCCTATTAAATATGGTCAGTCTTTTGTCAAATATTATTGATCATTTCCAAGAGTCACATTGTCATTTAATTAATTTTCTCAAAGGTCTGCTTTTTTTTTTCTTGTTCCTTTGATCTCTATTATTGTCGTCTTTTTTTTTTTTTTTTTTTTTAAGAAAGAGGGGACAGTAAGAGACAGAGAAAGGGAGAAGAAATTTTTATTTAGTTTTTCATGTGACTTTCATTCCTTGGACACTTCGTTGTGTACCTGGTATTGGGGTTTGAACTCATGTACTTGTGGCTGCCAGGCAAGCACTGTAACCTCTGAGCCACCCCTCTAGCCCTGTCATTTGTTTTTGTTTCCCCCTACTTAATAGTTTTGTTTGTTAGTCTCTTTCCTAGTTTTAATCTAGAGATTAGATCACAGATTGAAAAATTTGGGCTATCTAATATAAGTATATATTTGCTATAATTTTTTTCTTACCACTGATTTTCCAGTATCCCATACTTTTGTCATTTTTAAATCTTCATTCAATTAAAAATAATCCTGATTTTTTTCTTTAACCTGCTAGTTAATTAAAAGTGTGTTGGTCTCTTTCAAATTTTTGAGGACTTTAAAAAATAACTGTCTATTTTCTGATTTCTAGTTTAATTCCACCTTAGTCAGAGAATGTATTCGAAATCTTCAATTATTTTAAGTTTATTTATTTATTTTATGGGGGGAGTGGAAATGTTATCTTACTTGGTAAACACTGCACTTACATGAAAGGAATACCATATTCTACTGTTACCCTGTGTCTTAGAAGTGTCAGTTAGGTCAAGTTTCTTGATAATATTGTTCAGTACTTCAAAATTTGTCCTAATTTTTTTGTATAAACATGGTTAAGCAACTACTGAAGGAGAAATACCAATAGATCTTTAATTAAGGCTTATTTATTTTTCCTTTAATATCTATCAGGTTTTGCTTCATAATTTTAAACTTTTTTTGTTAGTTTTAAATATATTGATAGTTTGTTCCTGTGAATTGGCACCTTCATGATTACAAAATGTCTTTCTTTTTTTCTTGTAATTATTCCATTATTGAAGTCCACTTTGATTATTGATTCAGCTCCTCTAGTGGCTTTTGTTTACTGTTAGTGTGGCATACTTCCCTATTCTCTTTCTTTATCTTTGCTCTTATAAATATAAGTGGTTGTAGGCATTGTGTAGTCCAGTCTCGCTGATTTTAATCCAGTTTATTATGCCTTTTGTTTGGAATTTGATTATATTTCATTAATTATGCTGTGGATGGATTTATAGCTACTGCTGTGCTATTTTCTACTTATGTAACCAGTTCTTTGTTTACTGTTTCTAGTTATTATCCTGACTCTTTTATATTAATTCATCATTTTCAGTGGGTATATGTCATTTGTTTACTAGTCAAACGTCTTTTTTGTAATCTTGTATCTTTATTGCTTCTTTTTTAGGAACACATTATATAAGTGCGTACAATGACATAATTATAAAATCTTGGTATTTAACTTGTTCTAAAAAAATTTAGTAATTGATCACTCTAAGTTTACAATTATCATCTTTAACTCACTGCAGTCTACCTTCAAGTAGCATACCAAATCACCTATTGCATAGAAATCTTACAATGGAGGCTTCCATTTCCTTTGTTCTTATCTATATGCTATTATTTTTATACATTTTTACTTCTACATACATTATAAACTTCACAAAATATTGTTACTATGTTTTATTCTACACAGACAACTATCTTTGAAATATAGTTAAAATTAGGAAAATATTCCTAGGTCTCTGCACAAAATATTAGAAAAATATATTTTTCTTATAAATTTAGCCTCTAGATACCCTTTATTCCTTGTGTAAATCAAAATTTCCATTTGTATTGAGTTTCTTGCATCTGAGAGACTTCTTCTAACATTTCTTATGATGCAAGTCAGCTGGCAATGAATCACCTGCTTTCCTTTGATCTGAGAACATGTTTAAGTTTTTAAGAGTAAATTGTCATTAGGCATAGAGTTCATGCTTGGTGGCTGTTTGCTTTCAACAATACAAATATGTGGTTCCATTGTCTTAAGACTTTCATGGTTTCTAACAAGCTGCCTGCTGTAATTCTTATCCATGTTTCTTTGGAAGTATCTTTTTCTCAGACTGCTTTTATTACATTCTCTTTATCATTCCTTTTCAGCAATTGGGTTCTGATATGCCTATGTATATTTTTATTTTGTTTCTTTTGCTTTGGATTTAGTGGTGTTGCTTTTTGAAGGTGTAGTTTTCTACAAATTTAGAGGAAATATTAAACATCAATTTTTTCCCAAATAGTTTTTGTGCCACTACCCTGATGCTTCTTTCTGATTCTAAGCATAGTAATCTGCTTCTTTCTTCTTCCTTCTTGGTTTTCTTTTGCCCTATGTTTCATTTTGGAAAGTACCCTGTTTTAGTTAGCTTTTTTTTTTCATCATTGTGTCCAAAACACCTGATAATAACAACTTTGAGGGGAATAAGTTCATTTGTGGCTCATGGTTTCAGAGGCCTCAGTCCATAGATGGCTGACTCCATTGCTCTGGGCCTGAGATGAAACAGTATGGAGAAAAGATGTTTAGCTTATGGTGGTGAGGTCAGGAAGGAGAGAGAGAGAGAGAGAGAGAGAGAGAGAGAGAGAGAGAACATATGGAAAGGGCCACAGGGAAAATGCATCTTTTCAGGGCACAACCCCTAAAGTGACCACTGTCTCTAGTCATGCCCCACCTGCCTAGTGTTACCACCCATTCCATTCAAACTAGAATGGATTGCCTAGGTTACAGCTTTCACAATGCAGTCATTTTACATCAAAATATTCCTGTATTAGCAGGAGTTTGATAGGACACTTTATATCTAAGCAATGATATTGCCCTTACTATGTCTCAAGTTCATTGAACTGTTCTTTGACAGTGACTAATACTATCTGTTTTTCATTTTAGATATTTTATTTTTGCATCTGTAACTTCCATCTTTGTTTATTTAAATCCTTCATTTCTCTTCTTAGTATCTTCATTTCTTTTTTACTTTCTTGAACATATTGCATATATTTACATTGGTGGCTTTAACTTACCTGCATTCAAATTTATTTAACCACATTAATACATCTGATACTACTAATTTACTTTTCTTCTGGTTTTTATAGTTTTCTTAGCTGCTTTCCATGATTAGTAATTTTTTCATTAGATGCTAGATATTGCGAACTTTTATCATTGAATACCAAGCTTTCTGCATAAAATATTACATTTAAAATATATGTTCCTTTGTTCTGGCCTCTATTATTGTACTTGAAATAGTTTATTTTTAAGGTTGTTTTTTAAATAAATATTATTACAACTTGTCCAGAGCAGTACTTATTTGGAGATCAATTTAATTCCACTTTTAAGGCAATACCATCCTCAGAAGCTGGCCCACAGCCTCATAGAGGGGCAGTTAAGCTCTAGTTGGTGAAAACAGTCCTCTGTGAGCTCCAGAAATGGTGTAGGCTCCTGTCCATAGAAACTCTTCTTCAATGTCAGTTAATGTCATCTCATAAACATATAAAGTTCATACCCAGTTAAAAACATGACAGGACCATGCAGATCTCTAGAGATCATTCTTTTATATCCCCTTTCTCTCTCTACTGTGCCCTGAAAATTCCAGTTATCATGTCTTCCCTGACCTGTCGTCTATATCTCTCAATTTGATAGAAGCTCCAGGCTCCAGTTATTCCCTTGTTCATTCCACAATCTATGAAATGTCTCTAACAGCAACCAGGGCCAGTCATGGGGCTGACCTCTCATTTCTGCTCCGTCTGTTATTCACACTCTTGTCTTTTATTATTTTTAAATGTTTGCATTGGTTTCTAGGCATAAAAGATAATTCTCATAACTACTAATCCTTAATGAGTGAACATAAAAGTCCTATAAACACATTTTGTAAAGGATCATAATATACTTCTTGCTTATAGTTTTTTTTCTTCATGTACTGTGAACTTTTTCCTAAATCGTTAAATTTATTCTCATTTTACATAAGAAGGAAGCAGGTAAGAGACACCTACCATGGTATATGATGCAAGTAGAAGAGTCTAATATAAATGCAAGTCTAATTCTGAACACAAAGAATTTGCATCACTGTCTACCACTGATATCCTATATCATATAGCTATGGATATCATCAAGTAGCCTATCACCTCTGGTTAAAAACATCCTCATGATAATATTAAAACCTTAGTTTCAAAAATCAATCATATAAAATATGCTATTAAATTCATACAATCTAGTCATGATAAAAATGCCCATTTTAGATCCTAGAAGAGATGACATTTAATCCCATGTTTCTGTACCATTTGCTTTTTCTTTCCTTTCAGGCATGGGACAAAGTAAGGTCAGTGGGAATTAACTTTGCATTTCCAATTAATGAGGGGAGGTTTTGAAGAAAAGTAGGCCTCAAAGAATGAAACGGAAATAGGATAGAAGGAGGGAAGGAGAGTACTTGGAAAATAGAGGAATCTTTGGGGGAAATTCCAATTCCCAGCTGCTATCCACCAAGTAATCACACAGAGCAGACACTGAAAGACTGGACTAGATTCAGTCACTGACCTGGAGATGAAATTCTCCATTTTCCATTATCAACTCAGCCAGAAAGCTACTCCCCCTGGAGCCATACTTAGCCAACTTGCTATCTTCCTCCACCCTGCCTGGTTCATAAACACAGATACAGACACAGAGGGGCACAGACCCAGCACTCTCTTCCCAAAGGGCAAACTATTTTTGTACTGCATCAAGCAGAGTGCAGGGGCCAGAAATGGTTGTAGTAAATAAAATAACAATATTAAATCCTGTTTGCAGTCCTGCAAGCGATGGGTAAAAGGAGATAAGAAGAGAAGATGAAGAATCAGAACTGAAAATCTTCAGCCCACTGGCTATAGTAAAGTAAATACACTTCAGAGAGAGGCACTTTGGAGGAGGAGAAAGAACCTGGATTTGACAGTGGAGAGTCCTGAGCTTGTATTCCTGACTCTACTATTTCTTGTGCCTAGATTTTTGGCATACCACCTCAGCTTTGCTGACCTCAGTTAGATGACATATCAATTGGGAATGAAATTATTGATGCCACCTTTGAGTCGTTTGTGGTATTAGTGTGAGAGTGAACATAAATGTATGTAATTACACCATTTACATTCTTTCACTCATTCTCCAGGGTCATGACCAATTCACCCTTCCTTCCCACTCTCCATTACCTTCACTAAGGTGCCTATCACCTTTTCCAATGTCCTTCAGAATAGCTAGTAAGCACATTGACAAAGATTAAAATGAACTGGATGAAATTAAGTATAACAACATTTAATTAAATCTCGTATATCAAAAATATCATTCAACATGTACCCCACATAAAGATTATTATAGACTTTATACACTCTATCTTTAATATCTGGTATTTATTTCACACAGCTCATCTAATTCAGAGTAGCTGTCATTCGGTTGTTCCACAGCCACATGTGGCTAGCTGCTTCCCCTTCTGCCAAGAGAAAGTAACTGGATACTTTCCTGTTACTCTTGGGCGGCAAAGACCATTAGGTGACCTGGGGACTGTTCCATGATACCAGCACAGTTTCAGAATTGTAATCAGTTTAACCACCTTTCCTGATATTTGAGACTCAAACAACAGATTGAAAATGAGATGGAAGAAAATGCAGGACTTGAGCTCCAAGATCATTTTAGCTCTGATTCACTGCCCTATGGATATTTTAAAAGGCATCTTCTGTTATTCAGGTTAAAAAAAATACTTGGAAAAAGAATGGGCCAGAACCTATCAGAGTCCCTGTGCCCTTCGTTTCCCATCCAACAATGTCCACAAGTTAAAATTATGTTAGAGTCCTAGGGATTCTATTTGTGCAGCATGAATGCAGATGTGCTCAAGAGTATAAGACCCTTGCTCAGTGTACCATAACCTAAATTTGGCAGACTCACTAAGGCATAGAGGATTATACAGTTTAAATTGGAGGAGCATGCTGATGGTTGTTAAAAAAATGTCATCAACAACAACAAAAATCAAAAACCAAAATAAAACAAAAATTCCACTGTCCACTAATGAAATGATATTTTCCCCCAAGTCTCCCAACTAAACTAACAATATCCTAGAAGCAGACAGTCTTAAGTGACTCTGTTAAAACTGAAATTTTTTAGTTACTAATGCATGGAAAGGTGCCTTGAATTTCTAAAAGCACAGAAGCTCTGGGAAGGGTCTGGACCTCTGGTAACTGAGTAGACAAGAAGTCTAAGCCCACTGGTTGTATGTAAGGTAGATGCCAACTTCCCAGGAGACATATTTATGCAATGAATTCTGGGCACAGTCAAATAAGATCACTACCTAAAGAGGTATTTGTTGGCAGAGAAGAAATACAGTTCATGATCCAGCAGAGATTTAGAGAATAGCAGAATATCGATGGGAGCTCAACCGATTGTGAGCTTATGATGAACAGGTCTAACTACTCCAACTTGAAAATGATGAATATTTCAAGCACTTGAAAGTGGAATGGAAGAAACATCTCCCTACTTCTCCCCAGCTCACAAGCTATGTTTTGTAAAAATAGTGTGAAGAGTGAAGTGCCAGTTCTTAGTAAAGCTCATAGAACAGGGGCTGAAGTATTGTCTACAGAATGTCAATGGGATATGATGAGTTCCTTGCTCTGGGACCCTTAATGTCCTCCAAACAGCTTTGCAAAGCAGGGAAGACATATTGACCCACCTTAGGTGGCCTCTTAGGTCCTTGAGGAACCAGCCAGAGTTGGACACTTTTGTCCATTTTCCAGCTGTCAATTGCATTTGAACTTACAGGTAATTTTTTTTTCAGAGCAGAATGAATAATTTAAAAAACATGCCTTTTCCCTCTCATTTCCTTGACCTTCTTTACTGTATGGTATAAATATGGTAATGTTGTATGTATATAATAGGGGAATAATTTCCATTGCTTGACTAGTTGTCATAATGTAGGTTAAAGCACTAAGAAGGAAAGAGATTCTGGTTTCTTGCTATATGGTAAAAATTTCCAATATCTTGGCATGCAGAAAGTAAGAGAAGCAAGATTAGACTAAGTGTGGGTGAACCTAGATGTGTTGAATTTCTTCATTCATTCACTGAACCAACATAGACTAAATGTGTGCTCTGTGCCAGATGAGGCTTTAGGTTCTGGGTTTTAGTTCTGAATCAGCCACTCATAAACCAGGAAGGCCAGTGCAAGCAATCTGATTTACTCACATACTGGAAAGAGTATTAAGTACGTTAGACACTATGCCAAACAATATTATCTTAATTCCATATTCAGTTGAGTAAATATTAATGGGTCAATTTTGAATGAGGAAAGCAATACTCAGAAATAAAGCAACCTTGGATCAATTGAATTAGTGGCAGAGGTGGGATTTGAACACAAGTCATCTTGCTACAAGGATTATTCTTTTAACTACTGGGTAAAGCTTTAAAACGCAGAACTGCCATCCAGAAATGTTTTAGAGTAAAGTACTTAATTTTATGTATTATCCTTAAGTATCTCTATGGTAGCTTAGGAGCTTCAAGAGTACTTTTCCAGCCATCTCTGAGAAGGCTAGCGATCAACTGCAAGGATAGAAAGTGGACCACTTAGTCCTCCTTGGCCCTGTGCTTGAGAGAGAGCAGGTTCAGCTGTGATTCTATTGCCAGAGAGCAGAGACCTTCACTGCACATTTATTGTTGTTGACTGTGGGTCTGTAGCTCCTGCGTGGACATCATACAGCAGGTGGCCGCATTGCAGTGAGGTTCTAAGTACACACTAGAGCTCATGCACTTACCACCTGGCTGAGGGAGAAGGTGCTTTTGAGGTTTATTCGTTCAGATCTCTTGAAACTGAAGCTCAAAGATGAAATAACATTCTTAGGGTATGTATTAGAATTTTCCAGAGGAAACAAATAACTAGATAGATACGACAGATAATTAAAAGGAATTAACTCGTGACTATGGAGACAGACAAGTGCCTCTGACCTGCAAGATCCTGCAAGTCCCCAGCTGAGACCTACTATGACTCAGGAGAGCAGATAGAGTAGTTCCAGTTGGAATCCAAAGAGCTCTGATGGAAAGTTGATGTTTGAGTTCAAATCTGAAGGCAGGAGATAACTGACAACTCTGTTCAAAGGTAACCATCCAGGGAGAATTCTCTCTTACTAAGAGGAAGTAGTGGCAGATAGGGTCAACCTTTTTATTGTATTAAAATCTTCAACTGGTTGGATGAGGCCTACCAAGACGATAGAGGACACATGCTTTATTCAGCTAGTGATTTATAGGTTAATCTCATACTCAAACACCCTCCCTGAAATACTCAAAATAATGTTTGACAGAATATCTGGGTATCCCTGTCAGATTAACATGTAAAATTTATCTTCATAGGGCCCAACACGAAAATAAGGTGAAAAAACCAAAAGGAAAATATGAGCCTATGAATTTAATTTGTGCATTCTTTCATTTTACACAGTGATTTCATACATTTCTCAACACAGTGATTAGAAATAGCCACCCATGTGCATTAAATAAACCACTGTATTAAAATTATTTACAAAGATGAAGGGGTAGGAAATTTCATACACAGGTTATTGATAAATATTTTATTGGCATTTTCAATATGTAGATACCTGAATTGTGCTCTGTAGTCTACTTGATCCAGGGAGAAGAGGCAATTAAAAATATTTTCGGGATCTACTACCTAATCACCTTCACTTTCTCCTGGTCTTTCTAATGCTTGTGAGTCTGGACATGTAAAGTTAAAAGAAAATAGAATCAATCCTTTACCTATAAAAACATCATTAAAATATTTCAATATTAACTGTGACCATTTAATTGTAAAATGTGTAAGTTTCAGCAATCTTTAAGAATCTTTCTGAAAATACATTTTAGGATTCTAACATAAACCTGAGAAAGATGTAGGAAAAGTATTCTCTATACTGAAGATGAAGATACTAATTCTAAGAAATTTTTGAGAGTCACACAACTAGGGAGGAAGTTGACTACCTAAAGATTTACCCAGTGTTTTTCAGGTGAAAGTTTAAAATATATATTTAGGAATTTAGAATTACTTGCATGTTTCCCTAAATGTGGTTAACAAAAGATTTGCTTAAAGTCAAGGGGCTGTGATGTGGACATTTTTAGGGCTGTTGACTTTATCTCTTCCTCATAGGTTTTAGTAATACTCTCCTAAGTGTATTTAGAGAGCCACCTCTCCCCACTAATGCATGTGATTGAGATGAGTTTGAGTCTGGCAATAGACTTGGAACATTAGCAGACCAGAACAGAGGTTCACCATGGGAACACAACCCTATTGGAGCCAACCGGACACCTTCTTAGGACTCTGGTGGGATTGTTGGGACTAGTTAGTATTGGCATTGGAGCTAGGTGAGATGATTTACGTGAGAGCTAAGACGACTCACACAAAGAGCTGAGAGAGGCAGGGAGGGTGCTAGAGATGTGAAGTCAAAACTGAAGCAAGTTCAAATTTTGAGTTCTCAGTTACATGAACCAAAAAAATTAATTATTTTCTTCCTTCTCCTTCTTCCTCTTCTCCTTGTGTTCCTTCTCCTTCTCCTCCAACTTCTTCCTCTTCCACTTTTCTTACTTCTTCTTCTTTCAGTTGCAGCTAAGTTTCATGAGTTTCCTATCATTTACAGGCAAATGAGTACTAATTGATCCAGTGGATTTGATTAACTGCTCTCTCTCAAAGTCCCTCTGAAGTTGTTGTAGCCTCCTGGAGTGTGCACTGATCCTTGTGTGATGATAATCGTGGAAAAGTACATGACCAGCTTGTATCATGGTCTGATTACTTAACAGTGTGATTATCAGCAAGATCTAATGCTTTTATAAATTTGTTATTAAGGAGTTGAGTTATTGTACAGTCATAAATGCATATAAAGTAACAATATGATAGGCATGTTTTCTTAAACCAAAATTAGCCCCACATCACCCATACCCCAGTATCTTGATTGGTTTATATTTCACCCCTACAAGTGATATAAATGCTTAGATTGTGAATTTTCCAGAATTTTTCTCTGAAATCTTTGCCATGGAAAGAACATGCAAGGCTATCATTTAGGTTTCCCCTCCTATGCCAGATCTGATTGGCAGTCATTGCTCGAGGGTTGTGCTAAGAAGTGTTTTGGGTATTTCAGGAGAGAGTTCCATGATCCATTAGTAATGGCTACCCCAGGAAAGAGGTGGCAAAGATAGTGTAGAAGAGACACTTAAGAGATTTTGAAAATCTAAGAATGGGTGATGGTATGAAAAACAAAGATTAACCAGACTAACCAACTGAACTCCAGCTAATTGCAATAAAAGTCAATTATAAATGGTGTCAAAAAAGATATATTACTGTCATAAAATAACAAACCAACCAAACATTTGCCAAACAGTGAACCTGGATCTGTAAAGAAAGTGTGTTTGTGTGCCAGCATGACATCACTTGCGACTCAAGCTGATGAGACTAGCAGTCACTGTGTCACATTGTGTTGTTTGGAAAAGAACAGCCCAGCTGAACCCAGAGGAGCACAGCAATGAAAAACACAGATTGCAGGGCTGGGTTTGCAACTCAGCTCAGCTCTTCTTGCTTTCTGTGTACTTAACCAAATCATTTCACTTCTCAGTTTCTTCATCTGCAATATTGGGAATAATCTGTGACTCACAGCTTTATGACCTTTATTTTTAATTTGTTTAATTTATTAAATTAAACAATATTTGTGAAGCACTTAGCAAATTTCCTAGAGTGTAATAAAAGCAACAGTGAATGACAGACGTGCTGGTAATGTCATGTTGTCTACCTCTTCTTGATCAGTGTGGTGTCTTGTCAGAAATTGTCACATGGGAGGACTCGTGGCACTGAGATGGTACACATGACTCAGAAAGCTACCAAACAAGACAAAACTCTCTACTTTTTCATCAATTTTGTTTTAAAGGCCTCTGACCAGAGTTGGCAGGACATCCTGGGTACGTGTGCTGATGTGAAAGCTCAACTATGTGAATTTAAATATTAATACTTACTAATGCAGTTCTCACTGGGGATGATAATCGTAGCCTCTGCTTCTTGGTATTTCTGTGACAATTATATGAAATAATGCATGGAAAGCACTTAGAAAATGTTTGACCCAATGTAAGTGCTGAATAAATGATGTTATTAATAATTATATAATTCTGTTGGAAAGCATGATTCCTCTAAGGATGGCACCCTTTTAATGAGCTATATGTCATGCTCCACACTAAATGCTCATTCCTCTTAACTGTTAACAACATCTTGCTGGAATAAGTATTTCATCCTAGTTAGATTATATATTTCAGGAGGGAGAGGTCATTTCAGTGCTCTGGACTAGATATTTAGCTCAGAGAAGGCAATCAAAGCATAATTCTGGATGAACTACTGATACCCCTTTTGCAAATGACATCAAGGCTTGACAGGGCTAGAGACTGTCATAGAAGGCTTACTGTGTGTCTTCTTGGGATGTGGTGATGCCAGGTCGGGGCTGAAATCTGTCTGAGTACAAAGTCTTTTTCTCATATCCATTTTGCTCACTGACTTGAACATAATTAGTGTTTATTCATACCTAAGCAAGAATGATGTCACTAAATTGGAACACTCTTACTGAGAGCTAGGCATGGCAAAGCAAACTCACCTTCACATACCATCACCCCAGTAATGATGTTTATCCAGATGGGATTAATTTACAGATTGTGCATCATCAGGATAAGGCTTTACATAGAAAAGAAGTCACTGGTTGGTACAATTTTGTAAGCTGGGGTGGGGGACTTATTTTATTTCTGTCTAACCTGACAGATAATAATGGATGGACCTGAAGGTAGGTTATCAGGAATTAGGGTATATGAGAGTCAGATAGTTTAGCACCACATAGGTTGCACGTGACCATGCAATGCCAGAAGTGGGATGACTATAGAGATGATTTGATCCTACTGTTTTATTTATAGATTATATTGATTTTCTATTGCTATGCAACAAATTTCCACACATTTAGGGTCTTACAGCACATATATGTGTTGCTTCACACCTTCCATCAGAAGTCCAGGAGTTGAGTGACTGGCTTATTCTCTTAAGGTCTCATCAGATTGAAATTAAGGAGTCAGATGGGTTTTCAAGTTCAGAGTTAGTTTCCTTTGGATTGTAGGAGTAAAGTTCCTATTTTCCTGCAGGATGTCATACAGGGACACCTGCCAGTATCTACAGGCCACTCAAGGATCCTTGTGATGTGACCCTTCTAGGCATTTCATGACCTGGGCAGCTGCTTTCTTATAGACTAGTAAGGTATCTCTCAGACTTCCTCTTCTGCTACAGTGTTTTTGAAAAATGAACATGATTTAGCTTGCCTACCCAGGTATATTGTCTCCATATAAAATAACATAATCACATTATTATCTCATTATATGCACAGATGTCACCCGTTTAAGATCATCTTAGGTTTCTGCCCAGGTGCAGAACACACGACCCAGAAGGGCAGAATAGACTTGGCTTGTCTGGGGCACAGAGCTGTCTAGAGGTTGGCTCAGGGATTCACTGAGCTCCAAATGCATTCTTCTTTTGGTTTACTACTGGCAGAACTATTTCTGGTCTCTCTTTCAAATGCTTTCAAATTTCTTCATCTAAAGCTCAATCACCTAGATATATAATGCTCTATCAGGATGTATTTGGTAGCAGTGACAAAAACACAAATCAAAATGGCTTAGACAGAAACCTCTCCATCCATTTTATGATTAAGTGTTCTTCCATGTTGCATTCACTCCCAGTCAGGTTCCTTTACGGTGGTGGCAAAGGCAATCTCCATAACTCCGCCACCACATCCTAGCAGCTAAGTGTATGCATTATCATTATTTCGCTTTTAGCAGGAGTTTTTAATACAGGTTTTAGCAATTCCAGCAAACGATCTGTGACTGACTTGTTTGGGATTAATCTGTATTGATACCCACCTCTGAACCAATCACAGGAACCACTGAGATAGAATGGTAGAACAATCTGGCCATTCCTGGTCATAGACCTTAGGTCATGGAGTAGTATCAACATGTCTTGAAGCATTTGGATTGAGATCGTTAGAAGGGTGATTTCTAAAAGGAAAATAAAGTTGCAGTTAACAGGAGAAAAATGGATGTCAGTCTGGTAAAGGCTAAAAATAGCCTATGTAGGGCTCCCCCTAGTGGAACTTGGCAGAGAATCAGAGCTGGTCAGCCAGTTAGAAAATAGGAGGGGCTAGGATGGAATAGGGTCTAATAATTTTATCATCAATTCAGCTAAAACAGTGTTTAATAAGAAAAAGAAAGCACAAGCATGGTTGGGTTTGAACACGTGGTTCAAGTTGTGAGTCCCTCATTACAAAGTGATAGTTACCCTTACGCAGTTCGTTCTGTGGCCCTGAACTGATGTTTCCTGTTCTGTAACATGGGACTATCTGCTGTGCCTACCTCATCTTGAAGTCATTGCAAAATATGCAAGGTTACAGCAAACAGAGAAAAACAAGGCATAGATTACATGGAATTTCAAAAAATCTTACATACACTGAATTATTAATTTGAGTAAGATATCATGGGAGTTTGCAATAAGGAAATTTCTTGAGCTTCAGCTGACAGGAGAATATTTTTTCAGACTCCCTTCCTGACACCCCTTTTGAGATCATATGTCACCAAAGGAAAGATCTGGACAGGCTTAGTTAAGGTTAAGGAAATTGGAACTTTAGCAGCATGGAAGGTGGGGAGAGACAGCTGAGCATGCCTAGCAAAATGAGCTTTCATATATTCATGTCCAAATGTACCCATTCTCACAGCTGGGGAGCCCAATGGGAGAACAGAGTAGGAGCAACTCTTAGTCAAGCAGTTAGTGCATTGGTATCAAGGCTCCAGAATATCAATCTGTGTGTTGAAGGGCCCTAGCCAGGAATATAAACAAGGCTGCCATATGCAAATAGCCATCACTGAGGCAGAAAGTGAAGACTACTGCAGAACTCAGAAGAGACAGGTGATCCTTAAGGCTCGCATGGATTGGAAATAACTTCTGTTTATTGAATAATATGTACTAGACTCCTCCCATGTAAAGGGCTAAGAAACACAGAGGCCAAGCTTATTTGGTTTCTGTAGCGTGGGTGTCCCGGGTTTAGTTCCTGGTTCTGGTATCTGATACTGGGCAATTTATTTAACATCCTCTATGTTTCATCTGAAAATTGGGTAGCGTGCATAATAACAACAGTAACATCACAGAGGTGTTCAAAGGATTGAATGGATTAAAATTTGTGAAGCATAGGAGGTAGCTGCTGAGATACATGGACTAATTAATACATATTCATTGTTTCTTTATGTACCAAGCTGTCATCGTGGATGTATATTTTATGCTTTTGAGTTTTAGTTCTAGTTGAGGAAACATGTATTAAACAAAAAATGTCACTGGTAATTATTTAATTACAATGATGATCCATGTTATGAAGGAGACTTTAAGGTTGTGAAAGAGCTGACAGCCTTGCATGGGGGATCAGGGAGGTGATATTTACAATGATCTTTGAAGGATGAGAAGGTCTTGGATAGGAGCAGAGAGCTAGTATGAAGGTTTAGAGGCAGAAAGGAACTTGCTAAGCTCTAGTAAGTGGAAGAGGAAAGTGTGGTTGGGGTGTAGAGTGGGGCGCAATATTAGAGGAGAGTTAGGGCCAGATCATTTCCAGTCATATATGCTTCCTGTTAAAATGTGTTTTTACCCTAGCTGAAGGAGTAGAGGAGACATCATATGAACTAATTATGGAGATGTCAGATTTAGTCATATAAACATGAAGGGTTGCTGGGGAGAGAAACATGTCAGTAGAGGAACCAGCATACATAAGGGCACCAAGAGAACTGAGAACTAAGAACCAGTGAACAGTAACATTTTTGCTGACAGAAAAGGTACAGGGTGATGAATAAGATTGCAAGGAACACAGGGGTCAGATGATGTGGGGGTCACTGGATTCTGGGACAGCAATTCTGACTTTGATATGTAGTTGGTTTTGGATAAGTAGAATGATGGACGAGAATTTCATTTTAAGCATACTGCCCCAACAGTTTGGATGGCATGAGAATGGAAATGTGGGAGAGAAGAAGAAAGAGGCAAAAGGGGGGGCTGCATGGCACTTTTACTCAGTGAAAGGATGCCTGAATCAACCTAGCTGAGAGACATGGAAGGATTTGACTACTTGTGACATACAGTGATTGGAAAATAAATATTAGGTTCTGTTAATTCAACTGTTTTTTAAACTGAATTAAAATGGCTCTTAATATGTGTGATATATTATATCTTATTTAGAAGCAAACTTTTTTCCTGTTCATTTCTTCTAGTATTTTATGAAGATGCTGAACATGCCAGCTATATTCTACTGTGCATGGTGATTATTTAGGCATAAGTACAGCTCTGCAGTTGACTCCAGACTTCTAGAAGGCAGAAGCGAAGCAACTCATTCATCTCTGACTCTTTCATACCACCTCACGTTCACTAGACACTTAGAAAGGTAAGGGCTACAATGGTGACTCAGCTGCATGGCACTAGCCTGGCATGTACAAGGACCTGGGTGCAAACCCCAGTACCACATACACAACCAAATCTCAGAGCAATGAAATCCAGGTGAAAAATTAAATAAAGTTAATCATCTTCCTCTCTCTCTGTCTCTCTCCCCACCCCCCTTAAAAATAGGAAGGTAGTCTTCTTTCTGCATTTGTTCAGTCTGTTCTGAACCCAAGGAACCTTGGATTAAGGATTTTAACTCTTCTGAGATTTGGCAGGAGTAGTAAACATAAGCTTTTGAGGCAGCAGCAGGTGGCTCAGAGTCCTACACAAACAGGACAAAATCTTATCTTTATTTAAGGAGTGGTAAGTAGAGCCTCCATTTCACCACTGAATGTTTATCTATATTTCTTGTATATTTCCTTGAAAAAAGGGCTGTTTGCCTCCTTGTTTGTATCCCAGTTTTCTTCTACTTTCGAATTTCTTCAGCTCAAATTTAAATGAAGCAACTTATAAAATTTAAGTTCAAATGGGAGACCAGAAAATCCATCTACTCTTTGAGGCTGTACAGCTGGGGTCTGGGGATAGACATTCATGAAAGAGATTGGCAAAGGAGGATTCAGGAAAGTGCTCTGCAAATTTTGTGAGCACGTTTGTGAACACATTATTTTTTCACAACAAAGAGGGCTCAGAACAATTGCATTGTTCTTAAAATCAAGTGTGACTTTAAATACATTGTCCATTGTTTATCTAATCCATCACAGTATGTATAGAATGCTGTCAAACAACCTCTTTTGTTACTAATGCCCTTGATAAAAGGTTCTATACAAGAATCTCTCCAAGGTCTACAGACAGGAAGTTCTTTCTTAAGTGTACCCTAATCTGTAGCAACTCCTCCCCAAGCAAACCCTTGGTAAATTTAGTGGAAATAGCAAACAGCTGCTCACCAACACCCACCCCAAAGAAAGAACAAGACATTTCTCACATAACTCAAGCTGCCTTAAATGTTCTTTCTTTGGCAATGAGGAAAAAAAAAGAAATATATTTTTGGCCTATAAACCTTTTCCCACCCGTGTGCATTTCTGCAGAAATGTTATCCATATGGTTCTGATTGCTTTCTCCATAAGTCATTAGGAATGCTTTGCACTAGGAACTTTTTTGATGACCAAGGAGTCTTTGGAGACATTTTTAAATGGCCCTCTTAGCTTTTCTTCATAGAAACAGGGAAGCTAAACAGAGCCAAGTGCAAATGAACTAAGACCTGAAAAGGTTGGAGTTTTATTCAAAACCCAGAAACCACAAGGCTCTGGTGAGTTTTAAATCTGTCCATGTAAAGCCTTCACCTCCTCCTCCTGGGGCAACTTCTACTAAATGCTCCAATGGACAAATTATTCATTGGTCCCAGCCATTTAAGTTTATATTTAGGGTTGGACGCAGTGGTTCTTGTAAATTCTAAGATCTTTCAATTGTTCCAGGGCTTCTCTGTTATTTCCTGAGCAAACAATGAAGATTTTTGGACTTGGACACAGGTGTGGAATTTCTGACTCCATCACTTAACTAGTAGTACTTCTGAATGCTGCCTGGTGTTCTAGGGTCCAATGTCCTATTTTGTAAAGATGGCATAGTATTATCCACATCATATCTCACAATAATTTGAGAATTAGAAGTGATAATATAGGGTAGGTGCTATTCCAAATGGAATATTTAGTGTATTGTAAAAGTTCTCTGTAACAGTAATTGGAACTAGATGGGCTCCATGTTTCTAGAGGGAAAAACTGACTGTGGGGTAAGGGAAAGAAAGACAGGAAAATATTCCACAGTATTAAGTCCTTTCCTTATAAGGAAGCCATCCAAATAACGATCCATCTTGGCTAATCGATGACTAGGGAAGAGCTGAGAAGAGCAATCAGTTTGTACCTTGGTCCACATCCGAAGCTGCTTGGCAGATTGTTTAAGGCTAATTTCCAAACTGCATTACCAGTAAGGTACTGTTGTCTACTGTTTCTCAAGGAGGCAGATCTGAACTGGGGAATGTTGGAGAAATAGAGAATATGAAAGGAAAAGAAAAGAAAAGGTGGGGAGAGACAGAGAAAGGGGGCAGAGGAGAGAGGGAAAAAACAGAGAGAAGAGAAGACAGAAAGGAAAGAGAAAGGGATAGGCGATAGTAACCTGGAACTCCATAATTGCATGGATGGAGAAACAGGTGTGCGGCAAAAGTATTTCTTCATAGTCAGACTCAAAATCAGAGTTGCCCCTGGAATCACTAGCCAGGAGCTGAACCTGTGCTAGAAGCCAAGTGAAGGAGAAGGTTGCTCAAGAAAAAGAGGAGATACTTCATCCATGGAAATAGAAATTAGGAGCTGGTCAGTGGCCCGAGAGCTGTCCGTGGTGCTGACATCCTCTTTTGGATCAGCGTGAAGTAGAAGCGCCCTGAAGTGGCTGAGGCTCCTTCTCAGCTCTCTCTCCTAAGTCCTGCACTCTGGAGACCCAGACTCATTCTGGATAACTTGTGCCTTTCCCATCTCTTTCTCCCTCCTTCTTTCTCAATTTCCCAGACAATCACTCAAGTATTTCTCTTCCATTTTACTTCAAGATTCTCTTCCTCAGTTCCTTCAAGTCCATCTTAATAGTCACATCTCTCTCCTGTCATCCTTTGGATAATAATAGAATAATTACTATAGGAATCATAGTAGAAGAAAGCACACACTGAGCATCACTAGGTGGGAGCGATGAGTTTTCGGTGCTTTTAGATACACTAGCTCATTTAAATTCCACACCAACTCTATTAGGTAGCTATATTATCCTATTAAACAGATGAAAAATTAAGACTTAAGGGGTAAGTAATTTGACCTAGGCTGCAAAGCTGCAGTAATTCCAACCCCTCTGGAGCCTGTACTTTTTACTGAATCTGGGTTCCTTTAAATTCCCCAACATATTCCTCCCCCCTCCCTTGTGGCTTCCTGCCCCTCCACTCTGGTAGTTTCACTGCTTCTTCCCACCCTTGCCTAACGTTCAAGGGACCAGGAATATGATCTACTTATGTGGATTAAATCACAAGGGAAGCAAAGTAAGCGAGCATTCAGAATATGCACGGTGTGGGAATGTAGATCGAGTAAGGGCCTTCTTTTCCGCTTCAGGGAGAGGCCCAGTGTCAGCAACCCCAGCCTGCACCTCGGGCTGAATGCGGAGTCTTTGGCAGTGTACGTTCAAGTCGCAGTCTCCATACCCTGGGAGCCTCTTGCCTGCCTCTGGTGATCTCCAGAGAACTTTGTGTTCCCCTCAGCTTCTCACTCCTACATCCTGCCCACGTATTGAAGCGCTTGGTTAATTCCGGGAGGTTACAGGGCTCCCGCCGACACACGGAGAGAGTCTCAAACGCAGACAGACACAACGACACAATCGGACCCACAGGGCCCCTCCCCAGATAAAATCCACTGTCCGAGAGGTTCATGCAACCACACAAGTACCCGCATGCTCAGAAACACTCGGGTACTCGCGACACACACAGCTACAGACACGCTTAGGAACACCACCATTCGGGATCTGTGCACACACGCGGCGCCTGTGGATGCTCAGACACCGAGACACGTCGTTCGGTCCCCAGACCCCAGAGACTCCCGGGTGGCTCAGCTCCAGCCCACCCAGGCCGCCCCTCCCTCCGGGCGGCCTTCCTTCTCTCTCCTGCCTTCTCTTCCTCCTCCGCCTAAAGACCTACAAAACACTCCTCGGAAGAAACCCGGCGCTCGGCTCCTCCCTCCCCGCCCCCCGGCAGCAGCTCCCCCATTCATTTTCGCCCGTCGCAGGCTAAGTCCCTCCCTCCGCCTGGCCCGGCCTCCGCTGCTCCCCGCCCGGAGACCGCGGCGCACTTGGACTTCCCTCTCCATTCGCCAGCCGCCTCTCTCCCGGTCCCCACGGCTGCGAACTGATCTGGCGCGGGGGGAGGAGAGCGCAGGCGAGCGAGAGAGCGAGGGAGAGGGAGCCGGAGCCAGGAGCCGGGAGGCACAGGGAGTAGTGACCGCCTTCTGGAGCCGGGATTCATGCCTGTCCTCGGGACCAGCGAAGGGGACTTTACGGCTGAGTATGAGCCAGGCTGCTAGGAGCCAGGTACCCCCACGCCTGCAGTCCCCGCGCCGTCCCCGGTATGCGAGCTGGACGCAGGGCTCTCCCAAGTTCCCACCGAGCCGATTAAAAAGCGTCCGCCCGCAGCTCTCCGCCAAAGACGGACATTGACTCCAGGTAAGGCGGCGCCGGGTGCAGCGCCCCGCAGCCCCGCTGCCCTTGGAGCGGGCCCCGCACCGCATTCGGGGCGACCCCGGCCGCCCCACTCCCCGCGGCACCCTGGTCCGCTCTTCCCCGGCCCCCGTCCGTGGCCAAGTCCAATCAGGTTCCGGGGAGGGTGTCCCTGTATGTTGAGCATCAAGGGTTAAATGCGGCTTTTAGTAAAGTGGTGTGTGTGCCCCGCGCGCTCCCGACGTGTGTACCATGGTGGGAACTTGATGTGGTGGTAGTGTGTGTCTGCCTGTGCGGCGTTTGCGTTTGATGCCTGTTTGGGGTGTGCGTGTGTGTGTGTGTGTGTGTGTGTGTGTGTGTCTATGTAGGGGAGGGAGCGAAGAGAGGTCCTATAACCTACTTAAAGTGCGATGTGTGTGTGTGTGTGTGTGTGCATGTTTGTACGTATGTTTGTATGTGTGCACTTGTGTGTATTTTTAATTAGGTCTCTCCAGCTTACATGAAATGGGATCCTTACTACAGGATCACGTAGCCATGGGGAAACCGGCTGTGGACTTCCTCTCAGGGCTCTGGGATCGGGTTTGGGGTAGAAGAGGGGGTTATAGATGGCTTCATGTTTAGCCCAATGTTGGTACCTTGGAAGGAAAATTCCTCCAAAGGATGAACCTGCTACACTCTTGGACCCACCGATTAATATGAAAGAGAAATGGCCAAACCCTGAGGCAAATGAGATTCTGTCACTTTAAATTCCACACTGGGCAGACTCCAGGATTCTGATGGGAATTTGGAGGCACTGGGTAGCTAGCCTCTGACAGAGGAAGGGGGAAGTCAGGGGTGGATTCCTAATCTGGGGATGGACAAGTCTAGGATAATGATCTGCCCCATCTTTTGAATTGTAATCATCTCAGCATAAGGACATCTCCTGTTTTGGGTGCTTTGGGGGGAGAATCTGGGCAAGTTTGTGTGGTTCTCTCTCTGGGGAAGGAGACAACATCCTCTGGGGACTTTTTCCATCATTGCACAGGGTGTCAGAGGAAATTTCATGTGGGGCAGCTCTGGGTGATAGGAAGGAGATATCTGGGGCACTTCCCAAAGACAGATTTTTCTGTTCTTCCCCATCTTAGACAGTTTGGGAAGCTCCCCACCCCCAGAGAATCTTCCAAAACTGTGCCTCCCCTGGAGTTAGAAGGACACTGGGAAAAGGCAGAAAGATGGTGGTTGGTAGTGTTGGCCGTGAGGGTGGTGGTGGTGGTGGTATGTGTGCATTTCAGGAGGGGATGGAGGAGACTTACAATTTGGGAAGGGACTGTGGGTGGTGAGCCCATGACAGAGTGTGTTGGTAATTGACTTAAACTGCTGTCTGGCTTCTACCTCACATCTATATTTTAGCTACAAAATACTGCCAAGGGCAGGGTGGGGCATGGGAGAATCTCAGGAAGACAGGTAGGGTCAAGCCCTTCTTCCCTCTTTCCTACACCTTTTAGGAGTCTCCTACACCTTTTAGGTGAGGGCCTTGGCCACCTTGGTTAGGTACTCTTGCACTTGGGCTCTAGGGCCAGCCACTGATTTGATTCCCGGCTGCCTCTTAAAGGCTTGCCCTACTCAGCAAAAATGCTGAGTTTTACTGCTGTTAGCATGGCTTCCAGACTCAGCAGCTGTTACTTTCTCAAGGTAAGAGGCAGCCGTTCTGCTCCCAGTCAGCAAAGCTAGGAGAAGACAAGACTGAGAAGGTGGAACACAGCTTCCTGTCTACCTCAACTTGAAGGGACCACTGAAAAGGCCTTGGGAGGGGATAGAAGGTAGAAATATACTTGGCTTAAAATTATTTATATATGTATACTTGTGTCTTCTGGGGAAGATAAAAGCAAACGTGTTTTTGCAAGAACCTGCCCTGGCGAGTGGGTGGCTGGTGTACCTGCAGGCACTTGCAGGCATACCATTCTCTGGCCAGAGGCAGCTACCTCAGGCTGAAGTCTTCACACTGCCACAGAGAATTGCTTTGAGTTAGAGCAGAGCTCCCTGGTTCACTTTGGGGAAGGGGTGTGATTGCAGAGAAGGAGACCCCGTGCTGGGAACTGCAATCATTTTCTCTTTTCCAATTCATAGAGGATTGAGGCTGGAAGGAATATTAAAGACTAGACAGGCAGGACTCTGTGGCCCAAGATGGAATGAGAAATCTCCCAACTCTCTAGGGAATCAGTGGCCTGCCCAGGATTAGAACCTGAGTTGCCTGTCAGGCAGATCAATGTCTTTCATTCAGTCACTCTGCCTAGGGACTATATGTTGTTCTCCACCCTGCCCAGACACCATGTTCCCACCCAAGGGATAGCTGCTTGTCTTCCCCTCATCAAACTTCTCATTTCAAAGATACATTTCAAACCTTCTCCATCTGGAAACGTAACCCTGGAGAGAAAGGGCTGGATGTCTCAATCACTGTTCCCCATGGGCAGGCACATGCACACATGTGCACACGTGCACACACACACACACACACACCCCACATAGATTCTTTCTTCAATGTCTTCAGATAATTATACACAAGTAGGGAACCAATACTGATTATGCCTCTTAGACAGAACCCAGCAAAGTATCTGATCTAAGCCTGAGTTTCTTATTAAGGAAGTCTTTGCTTTCCAGAGAGCTAAGTGTACAGAATCCCTCATTGCAAATACTTCAGGTAATTTAATTTCTTTATATTAATTAGAATCTGTGCCCTATATGCTTTTTCATATTGCAGGCACACAGGCATATGCAGGCACACATGCTTATGGGCACTCTCATGCTAGTGTGTAAACAAAGAACCAGAAACCTTTCTTGATTTCAGTACTCGCCAAAAGAGGATTGCAGCCTCCCACCAAATTGGGTGTCCCATTACAAAGGCATCTCTAAGCAGAGTGGTAGTCTTAGTCCAGAGAAAAGGAAGTACAAACCCTGTAAGTCAGAGGCCCTTGAGAGGTCAGAATCTGACTCACTCAAAAGTGTACTCCCAATCTTCTAGATAGATGCTCTTTCTGGGATGCAGGCAAGTACTGAAAAGCCTGGGGATTTTAGGCCCAACTGTAGAAAGTCTTTTCCATGCCGGCTTTTTCCAGGTCTGGATGGCACTTTAGCTCCCAGAAGGGGGAGCTGTGACTCCATTTCTACTAAGGAGAAACAGTTCAGAGATTCCAAATCAGCTGTTGGGCCCCTGATGAGTTCAGAAGGCCCAGCTCAGGCTGCAATGAATATAGTAGGGATGACGAAAACGATCTCCCCTGTTCCGTTCAAGTATGGCATCTCTTTCTTAGTGCACTAGAGATTTTATGTTCTTGACTAAAGTCCACAGGTATTTGTCCAAAAGCCCTTCAGTTGTATGAGGAAACATTTTCTGATTTTCCTCCTTTCTTTTTTCCCTTCTAGTTCCTTGGATAAAAATCACTGGCACATATCAACTAGACAGGTCACTGAGATTAAGCATACCCCACCCTTCTCTCCCTGCTTCTCCTTTGGTGAAATCCAAAGATGATCAAATCAACTACCAAATTACTGGATGGGTGTATATGAAAAGGACATTGTTTAAATAATCTCCCCATTGTCTTTCATTCTAATTCTTCATTAGTAAAAAAAGAATGGATTTCTTTTTTATTCTTTCCACCATTTTCCACCTTCATATTTTACTCTGTAAAATGCTACTCATATTTTAACATCCAGCTCAAATAACCCTTTCAAGAAGACCTCACAGGACATTATTCTGGAATTAATCTCTTTCCTCTTTCTGTTGCCACTTAATTTTATCAAAAATGCTATTAAGCTTGTCTCTATTTGCCTGGTTTTTCAGAGCCCTGGGTATAGGTCTGTCTTGCCTTCTTCAGTGTTCTCCTTAGGAGAATCTTCTTACCCTCAGGGACAGACACAGAGTGGTTGCTCTGTAAATGTTGGCTTTTCCACTTCATGTCCAGGCTCAGCGGCAGCTGTCATGTCTCTTCCTGTCTCTCACTCTTTCTCTCTGACAATTGCTTCATATTTACTCAAAGAAATGCAATTATGGCTTCAAAATTATGTCTCTTATACCAACACTGTTGTAGGGAATAATGTTATCTTCTCTTTGGAAGAGAACATTACCCCTACTGTGTTCTCTCCTTTCATCTCTCTTTCCACCCAGTACAGCAAATTCAGCCCCTGTGTCAGAAGAGGAAAATGAAGCTCTCGCTGAGTAGGTCTCTCTCTCAAGGTCACATAACCAGCAGAGCATTTGAGCCCAAGTTCTCCTGACTTGAGGGTCTCTGTACATCCCACTGTATAACTGAGTTAACGGATGGTCCACGATGCGTTGTTCAATAGATGCCAGAAATAGCAGATGCGTAGTATTAACTCTTTGAAATGGGTGGTATGAAGGTGTCCTGGAGTCAATGGATAAAAAAACTCAATGTTTTCTTTGAGAGTTCCTCAAAAGAAACAAACCTCTGATGATTTCTCAATAAGTGAACTTTCTTCCTATTCAAGAATCAAAAATCCTTTTGGTAATGCAGTCCATTTTAGTTTGAGTACTTATGGTGACTGTGAGTCCATTTTCATACAGAGCAGCCTATGTTGTGTTTGCAGAGCTTTGTTGGAATATTTTTTTAAACTTTCACCTTAAACCTGCCTTCTTTTCAAATGTCTCTTAAATCACGCAGATATAATTCTTTTCCACTTTTCTGCTCTTCATATAATACAAAATCACAATTGTATCACCCCAAGTATTCTCGTTCTGAGAAGGAGACCTTTTCATAGCTCTGTCTCCCAGAACATTCATTTGGGAGGTCTCTTATCATGTGGAATATAGTCCTATGAACATTTTCTATTTTATCTCATTTTTACAATTTATAAGGCACAGAAAGAGGGAGAAGGGACAACCTGAAATTGAGTGGAAATTAAAAGAAATCATTCATTTATTAATTTATTCAACAAATACTTATTAGGTACTTGCTATTTGGCAAACATTGCTCTAGGTCAATTCTGTTAACTAGATCTTTCTGAAAAAATGGAGATGTTTTCTGTGCTGTTCAATATGGTGACCACCAACCACATTTGACTACCGAGAACTTGAAATGTCACTGATGCTGCTGATGAACTGAATTTTTTTAATCGTATTTAATTTGTATTGATTTTTATTTTACTTTACATAATAATATGTAGCTAGTGGTTATTGTATTGCACAGTGCAGGTTTAGACTTCAGAAATGTAGCAAGAATATGGCCCTTTTTAGTGGAGCTCATATTTAGTAGGCTGAGATGGATAAAAAATGAGTAAGTAAATTGACAAGCACAATAATAACACACAAATAATTGGGGGAATCTGCTAGAAAGGAACACGGATGACTTAATGTTAAATAGGTTAGTCATAGAAAGCCTTTTCTGAGGATGCAGCATTAGATCGGAGATTTAAGTGAGAAGGAACCAGTCATGAGGTTGTGTGTGTGCGGTGGGCCAGGGGGAGCATGAGAGACAGAGAGAAAGATAGCAATGCAGTGATTACACAGGGGGAGGCTAGGGGTGGCCTAATCTCTATGACACTGAGGATTTGAATGAGATGGAATAGCATAGAACTGGAAAAAGAAAGGTAGCCAGACACCAGATCCCATAGACATTGGGGAGGGAAGGATGGCATCTGTCCTGTGACATTGCCCTGGTTGAAAAATAGGTGATCTGAGATTTAAGGAGAGTTTGGAAGTCAACAGAGGCATATCATCAGGTTCTCATGATGGGTTTTCATCATATTAAATTTTAATCAGTCATTTATATAAGTTCTTCTATTCTAAATTTCTAGTCCTGTTTTGTGTGCCATACCCTGCAAACACCCAAGTCTAAAGGAGGGAGGAGAAACAGGAGTAAATATGGAGAAAAGGAGAAAGAGAATGAATACTTGGTGAGAGGGTAGTTTCAAGGAAGTCTGAACTTAGTTTCAATTAGCAAATATTACAAATCTTATCTGTGAAAGGCCTTGAACAAAGTGACTTAAGGGACATGTCATTGAATCCTGCCAGGTGCTGGCCATCTAATAGAAGAGATCTGATCCCTATGCAATTGTCATGCATAGTAGATAGATATTGTCACTTCACAATTTCTGTGAGAGTGTGGAGAGTGGACAGCGCATCGGTTGAGACAGTGGTGAAGAGGTTGTTAACAGTGGCTATCATGTCTTGTGGATCAGAGACTGTATCTTTTCATTTTAGACCTCCTTTAATTCCAAACTGCATGCAATAGGAGCACCAGGACACAGGGCTCCAGTCCCTGAATATCCAGACCTCCTTAGGAGCCTACTTTTTTCTCTCTGAGATGTCCAGCTCTATGGGAATGCTGCATGACAAAGTTCTTGTACAACCAGAAAGACGTGCATGGTGGCAATGCGTCACCACAAGGTCTAGAGATCATCTCTAAAATGAGCAAATCTAAGAGCAGTCACACTTCAGAGCACTGATTGGGATTCAAGGGTGGCCAAGTGGGATAGATGGCTATCTTGTGCTGCTGATACAACTCTTAATACCTAAGTGATTCGGTGTTGCCCTGAAACCCCCTGTCCTCCTGGAACACAGAAGGCTGCCTAGAAGTCCACAGACGATCCTTCCTACTGAGGGGGCAAAGAAGACAATTAAGAAGATAATGAGTCTGAGAAATTAATTTTTTTTATGAGAGTGAAGGGGATCTTTGTCTCCCAAGGCAGCTATCTTTTGGAGATTGCAGGTGGCCTAAAGAAGATGGAACAAGACTGGGCATGAGAAAGTTGAGTGGTAATTTATCAGACTTGCCTGCTGTCCTGCACATACAGGAGTAGGGAGCCTGATGAGGACATGCGATAGATCATTCTGAACGAGCAGGGCTTTCCTCACAGGGTGCATAGCTGTGTACAGGATGTTGGGGCCAACCTGGGAACAGCTAAGTGACTGTATGCTCCCAGGAGTGGAAGGTAGATTCATAAGGCAATTAACAAAGCCAAGATACAGTATTTTTTGTGTAAACTGCAAAGGTCAGAACAGCAGGGCTCCAAGTAAATGGCCCATCTGAACAGCTAGAACCCTTTGTAAGGGTTAATCCAATACTGGCCCCAATGGGTTTCTGTGAGATAATTTATTTAGCCTTTCAAATGTCCTGCAAGTGAGCCAGTGGGAACCTCTATGAGAAAGAATGGATCCTGGGGGTAAGGTAGAACAGCCCAGTTACAGATCACAAACAGATATCGATGGAGGAGGCAGACATTCAGGGTATTCTTGCACTTAGAGGACCCATTCTGTAAAGGGATGAGTTGTCCGGTCTCCATTCTAAAAATTAGCAATCTGCAAATGTGAAAGAAACTCTGGTGGGCTGAGGAATTACGGCAGCATAGCCAGAAGTCCCCAGGATAAACCTGGAAGTGCATTCTGAAAACTGTGACGGAGAAGCTGCCTTTAGTACTTAGGACTCTGTGTACACAGTACAAGGTAAGCTAAAATTCTCACGGAAGTTGATGAATTCTGAGTTTATAACATCGTGGGGAAAAGGGCGTACAAGAAGCCATGCTGGTACTATAAAAACATCTGCACCAGCACAGTAGCCATTAAAAAAAGAAAATCAGCACTTTGGTATGTTTAGGAGTGTAGGGAAAGATTGAAAATTAGATTACCCGGCAAGGCTTGGTAATACGGTTTTGCTGTTGGGACACATTTTGGAGACATGACTCTTTTAGATGAAGTGGTCCTCGTCAAATGCCATTTCCAGAGATAGCCAATGCTGGGGAGGGCTTAGAGGGGTCATAAAGAATTTTATTCTGAGTGCATATCAACAGAACAGCATCCTTCAAAGTCCAGTGAAGCCTTACAAATGATTCCTGAAAATATTGCCAGGTCAGCCTCAGTTTTGCTTATCATCTCCTCTCTGTCCCCACAATAGGAATTACACATTTATGCAGAGCCCAGGATTTTTACCCAGACATGGCTAAAATGCAGCTATACTAGATTCATTCTTGCAGAGGGAAAGTGTATGACCCAAGCATGCCACATGCTCTTTGTGCTGTGGTAGGATACTGATATAGATTTGTTGTTGAGTATCCTTAGCAAGCTCATAGATAGTATTTCTCATTCTATAGAGAGGAAGCTGAGGCACAGAGAAGCAATGCTACCTTCTAAGGCCATACACTGAGTTAATGATATGTTACGGAGGATTTGAATCTATTTCCATCTGATTTAAAAGTAGAGAGGTTGAAAGGTTTGGAGCTGGAGTTTGAAAGCCTTCTCTGCCATAGCTATCTGACCGTGGCTGGATTATCTATGTGCCCAGGTCAGTTTCCTCATCTGTAAAATCAAAATAAAATTAGGAAGTTTGCATAGAAGTAGTGTAGGGAATTAGTTTATATGACGGGTGCGTCAAACAACACTTGGAAAGATCATCAAAACTATACAAGCATTTGCTATTCTTGCCTTTCACTGTTGCCACACTCTGTTGAATCAGGTTACTCATTGTCTGGACTCCTCGGTATGTACTAACACTGGAAATGTCATGCATAAAAGAGATTATTATTAGGTTCAAGATACTACCTTGGTATTTTAGACTTCTTTTTTTGCTGCTGTGACCAAAAGGCCTGACAAGTACAATTTTAGAGGAGGAAATGTTTATCTGGGGACTCATGGTTTCAAAAGTCTCAGTCTGTAGGTGGCTGGCTCCATTCCTCTGGGACCAAGGTGAGACAGAATATCATGGCAGGAGAGTGTGGTAGAGGAAAACAGCTCAGAAAACAGCCACCAGGAAGCAGAAAGGGAGACTCCCCTCACCACAGACAAAATATATACCCCACATGCTTATATCCAATGATCCACCTCCTCTAGCCATACTCTGTCTACCTACAGTTACCACCCAGTTAATCCCTATCAGAGTATTCTCATAACCCAATCAATTCACCACTAAACTTTTTGCATTGTCTCACATATGAGATTTGTGGGACACCTCACTCCGCCATTTTTTTATGAAACCATCCCCCTCTCCCCACCCTCCAGTGTGGCAGTGTGATACCAGAGTGATTTCCAGGACATACTGAAAAATCAGGAAATTTCAGAAGACAGGTATGGACCAAAGCTCAAAATCATCTTCCACATAGCCCAGTTTAATTTTTACCTTTTCCTAGTTGTTTTTGCTTTGTTTCACATATCCTGTCTGAAGATCAAATAGCGTCTGAGTTGGTTTGAGGACCTGAGCCCCCTGCCGACCACCTCACTGTACCTCTTTGGTCTTCTAATACACCAGGCAGTGTGCTGATCAGGGGTGCGTGGGAGAGAAGCTGATTGACAGGGTGCAGGATGGTCTCATGTGCTCTGTTACCCTCCTCCTTCTGCATCCTTTCTTCATCATTCTCATCATTTATTTTACCAAGGACTTGCATGTATTGATATGGTTTGTTTTCTAAATTCTCATTTAACCTTTATAATAACACTTAACATTGGCACTATTCTTCCATTTTCCTGGTGAGGACATTGAGGTTCAGAGGTAAAAGGACTTACTCTAAGATATTCAATGGCTGCATGAGATCTCAATCCCGTGAGTGTCATTGGTCATTAGTGTAGTGTTCTCTCATCGACTTGCCCTCCCTCCTTCCACTGAGCTGAAGTTTTGTTCAATGGTCATCAGCTTGGTGGCTTGACAAAGTCAAAGTTGATGATTGCTGCTTGCTCTCCAATGTCTTGGGCCAGTTCAATTATTTGCAAATCTTCTACCATTCTGTTATGCATTTGCCTTCAATTCTGATCTTACATATACTAAATTAGAAAGGCATCCATCTCACACATTCTAGAAGATATTATAAATGGCGCTGCTGGAGGGAGGCTTCTTAAATCTCCTTAACAATCTACATTTTCCTTTCTCTCCTTTATCTGTCAGCATCATGAATATCTTCCACTCTTGCAGTGCTTTCTGGCTGCCAACTTCATAGCCTCTTAAAATAGTAATTTAACTTCACAATGCCTCAGCAGGAAACCTTAGCTTGGCCTATTTATTTGCACCCTTAAGTTGTGAAAGCTCAAATGCTGCCGAACAGGACTGGTAGTCATAGGAGAAGCTACTTTTTAGCACCAAACCAGAGCCAGGTTCCAAGATTTTAATTTTCTTGGAGACAGAACCACCGAATCCACTGCTGATTACAGCGGTGCTTTTAAAAGCAGTCAAGGAAATATGGTAACGGTGGCATGAATTGTGGCAGCCAGACGTTGGAAAATAATAAACATATTTCTCTCTATGTATGTCTGCCTCTTCCTTCTCTTCACTTATACCCACACATATGGATATAAAGAAAGGAATATTGAACGTGATTGAGTGTGGGAAGGAAGGAGAAGAACAGTAGATATAGGGAAGCAAGTCCAACGCAAGTTTCTCCTTGGCTAATAAGGACATGATTCCAGAGATGGCCTGAAGAACACGCAGTATCAGAGGATGAGATTGGAGTAGAACGTCCAAGTAAAATTGAAACACATATGGTCAATAAATTTATTTAAAAAAATAATATATTCTGGTTCCCTAAAAATCCAACAGGATGATAAATACTCTGACTGAAGTTTTTTTTTGTTTTGAATGCCACTTCCAATTTGAATAATAAGACAGGAGAAAAGGACACTCGCATGCAGTGTGTGGGAATATGTTTTAAACGCAGAGCCTTTTCTGAAATGTGACTTTTATTTACCCTTTTTATTTCAAAATAAGGAAAAAAAGCATACCGTGTTTATTGAACACTTATTCTGTGCCAGACCTGTTGTAAGTGTTGTAACTACAACAATGAACAAATCGAAGACCCCCATCCCCATCTTGGAGCTAACATTCTATTTGAGGGAGACTATGACATATAAATAAACAAGTAAAAATATATTATGTATCAGATGGTGGTAAATGTAATAGAGAAAAAATAGAATATGTTTAGGGAAGGAAGGAGTGTGGGACAGATGGAGAGGTGGGAAGGGCTTGCTGTTCTGTGTAAGTGGGAGAGGGAAGCCCTGACTTAAATGCTGAAGCTGGAGCAGAGAGGCCTGGAGGAGATCAGGAGGGGATCAGGTGGATACCTGGGGGAATAGCATTCCAATTGAAAGCAGTGAGAACAAATTTCCTGAGGTGGGACTGTGCCCAGGAGGGCCTGGGTGTCCAGAGAGCAGTATGAATGAGCTGGAGTGAAGGCTGGGAGGTAGAAGGAGAAGGAGGAGATGCATTAACGAAAGAGCAGAATATCATTTTGATCTGGATGGTTCTCATCTCTCTCTATCTCGCTATCTCTGTCTTTATCTTGGTCTCTGTCTTATCTCTATTTTAATAAATTACCCATTCTAAGAAGTGAATTAATTGGATGTGCACAAGTTTGTAAAGAAGGAATATTATTGCAATGCTTGGGGAATAAAGAATTAAGAACAAAATAAAGCATATCATGGAATATTGTACAGAGTTTAAGAATGACATTAGACCAGGGCGAGATGGTGTACACTTGTCCCAGAAGCTTGGAAGGCTGAGATAGGAAGATCATGAGTTCAAAGCCAGCTTCAGTAACTTAGTGAGTGAGACACTAAGCTCCTTAGCAAGACCCTGTGTCAAATTAAATAAGAAAGGACTGGCAATGTGGCTCTGTGGTTAAGTGCCCCTTGGTTCAATCCCAGTATCAATCAATCAATCATCAATCAATAAAATCACATTAGAGAGCATTAGTGAAGCACATGCGTTCATTTGAAGGCAGAATGAAAATAGAGAGCGTCATCTGTGAAGTAGCAGTAGGACCTTCCTTACAGTTTTGCTACAAGAATGAATGTCAAAGACAGAAGACGCTTAGCAACGGACCATAAAAGAGTTCTGAAAGTGGCACTTATGACACTTATTGACATCAGCCCATTTTTTTCTGTTAATTATTAAACATAGGGTACAAAAATAGCATGATTAATTGTTTTATAAGCTGCACCTATTTAAGGGTGACTTTATCTTGGCAATGGGTTATGAGTTTCATTCTTTCTTTTACGCTTACCTCTATTTGTTAATATTCTGTAATGAATGTGTATTACTTGGGTAATCAACATTTTAATTAGTAGAATGTGGGGGAATCAGTGAGTAATTCAAAGTGGGAAAAAGAATCAAAGCAGAGTAGCATGTTTTAATGCAGAGTGCTCTGCGTTTCTAAGTCATGCATCCTAAATCAATTTTAAATGGAGTCAGGTTTTTTTTTCCTCATTTGACCTTGGCCTGAGCAATGACATTCCTAAAAACTGAAGATTTCATAAGTGGTTTATACTTTACATTGAATATTAAAATAGCTGTCACACCCTTAAAAGGAAACTGCACCACCTCTGTATCACCTGGAAGCATTTCCTGTGTGGAGGGACTTTGTGCATCAGTTTAGAAGCAAGTAGGTGGCAGCTTCCTTGGCATCTGGACACTTTCCCTCTCATACTGTCTTCTTTTTGAATTTTGGGTAAATCACATCCCTACTCTAGAGCTCAGTTCCTCCCTTGTTGTATGAAGGTTTGAGATTGGAGAGAGGTTCTAAGGAATGTTCTGAATCCCACCCTGGGAGGAGGGAGGGATTGATCAGGTGGGGCTGGATGTGGATGGGAGACCCTCTCCAGCTTGCCACCTGCATCAGTGCAGCTATTCTTCCCCTGCTTTGCTTTATTACAGTCCTGTATGATTTGAATAAGAGGCTTCAAGCCTTTAAAAAAGGCTGGACATCATTGGCTTAAACTTTAAATTGTTTCTGCAAAGGACTTTTGAGTGACAGAGTCTGTCCTAGATTAAACCATGTGCTGAGTGCTTTGCAGACCAAAATGACTTAGACACATCCCCAGGGCTTCCAGCAAAGAGAAGGCACATGAGGAGACTTCATCCCCTTCGTCATTACAAAGATGGCATATAATTACTATCAACCAATGCAGTGAATTCAAGGAAATATGAGCTGTATGTATGATAGCATCTTATAGAAAGGAAATGTTTGTACAAGAAACCTCAGGAATAAATGCATGTGAGTTCAAGTTGCCAGGAAAGTCTGGGCAGGTGGTAGCATTGGATATGGGTCTGGAAGGATCAGGACTGTTGAAAAGGGGGGGCTTTCTTGTTGTATGAAATAGTCATGACCCCAGGCTGTGGTCTTCTGTCACAGAACCATCCGAAGTTAGGGCTGAGCTAGAAAGCCTGTTAGGAGTCCGCATGTCCATCCCCTTCTTTTGACAGGTAAAGAAATGAAGACTCTGACAAGGGAGACTGTCTCACCAAAGGTCATATTCTTACTCCCTAGGACACTAGACCTGAATTGGCAGGTTCCTGCCTCCCTGTCTGCATTCATTCTCATGGCTTAGCATTTTCATGTCCTTGTCCATGGTATACTGGTGCTTTGAAAACTCCGAGACAAATGGATCATGTGCTAACATCAATTTTAGAGAGGCTCGTGATTTTTCCTCCTGGAAATCATGATGTATATTAGCACATTCAAAGCGCTGACAAGTCCTGTAATAAAAAGAGCTCTCATCATCGTTAATGTAATCTTTCTTAAAATCATTTGAGCTCAAAATTCCAACTTTATATATACGTATATATATATATTTCATTTAATTCTTTTTAGTGTCCTGTATAATACATTTTTGGGAAGTTCTAATATTAGACAAATCTATCCTCTAGAAAAATCGGAATATTATGCATGTGAAAAATGTGTATGAGCAATTGTGATGATCTACATTATTGCAGATGTGATGGCCATGCTCATAAAATTATCAACGAGTAGTAAGAAAGGAAGTTTCCCAGGTTTAGTGTAAGCTTCACCTCTTTCCTTCTTTCCCTTTCTCCCTCCCTTTCTATAGTTTTTTTTTTTACTCCTGCTCTCTTCCCATCCTTTTTTCCCCCAAAACTTTTTTTTTTTGATGAGCTACTCTGTTCCAGATTCTAGAAAGTCTCCCATGAATAAGGTATCTTTTTTTTTTTTTAATCAGAAATCACTCTCATCCCGACAAGGTGATAGATTCGTAGCCTGAGAAAATGCACAGGAGCTGCTACTGCATCGGAAGACACGTAGTGTGCTAAGGCCCAGAGATGTCACACTGTGTGCGTCTCCCAGGCTGAGGAGCAAGCTGGATAGATGGGGATGCGCTTGCAAATGGATAGTGGGGGAGAAAGCATTCCGTGAGTCTGCAGAGCGTGCTAGGGATGCAGCCTGAGAAATAATCTCGGGTAGAGCACAGGAAGCCCCAGATCTCAGATTAAGTCATCTCTATTTAGAAAACTGTTGAGAACTTTTAAGACAAGCATCGCCTTGATCAGATCCAAGAGGCAGAAAATGAAGGGTTAAGTGGGAGAGGACACAGGGGAAGGCTATGGCCTTCAGTAGGTTATGGCAATGGTTCAGGTGCCAGATACAAGCTGTCCTTCTAGACTGGGACAGTGACAGGGAAGTGGAGGGACTCAGACACAGTGTGATGGTGGGACAAGGGAAAGGGAGGGGTTAAGGGCGGCCTCTGAGGTTGTGCCAGATCTAGGCCTGCTCACTCTAAATAGTGCTTCCAGAAACAGCAGGGTCTCAATTATCTCACCGTGGGCTGTGAAAATCTAAAAAAAAAAAGTTCTCAAAACAAAATTAAGTTTAATTTGCTTTAATTGAAAAATAAACACATGCCATGTACAGCACTCTCAAGAGGAGGGAAAAAGGGCTAGAAAATGAAATGAACAGTTGGGTGTGGAAGGCCCAATTATTGGATATCCTGAAATGGGAATTGATATTGATTGAGAAAATGAATTTGGAGTTAAATTCAAGAACAAGAAAGCATAAGCTTCTTCTCTAAGCTTTGATTTTCTTAATTTCTTTTTCAGATGTTATTTTTATTGTTGTTAAGGATCTTATAAGGCAGCTGTGGAAATAAAAAAAAACAAACTCTGAACTTAGAATCAGACACTTTGACCACTTTTCTATCACTTAAGTGACCTTTGGTAAATTGCATTATTTCTTAGCCTCTGACTCCTCGTCCGTAAAATGGGAGTGATAATTCCACACATCGCTGGATTCCTAAAAAATGTAGTAATCAATATACATGGATGCTCTATGTTAAGAGATGGCAAAGGACAAAGAGGAGGAGGATGTGGAGGAGGGGTAGGAGGCGTTGGCAGGAGGAAGAGGAATGGTGCTACAGTGAGGCCAGATGACTCAGAGCCCTGTATGCTTGGACTTTGTGCAGGATGCAGGGATAAAAAGGCATAACAGCTGAGCCTGGCCTCAGGGGTGCCTGTCTGCTAGCAACAAATGCTGTCAATCTTTAGGCCACAGAAGGGAGTCTGGAGTCTGATTGGGTGGTGGGCGGTGTCTGGCAGGCCCTGAGCTGATGGGCATTATTTCTGTTGGAGTGCAGCCACCATAACCCTGGCTTGGGCTTCTCCTGCTAATGGAGAAGGGCATGACAACCTCATTCTCATTGAGGTGATGGCCACTTAGAATTGTAAGCCCTAAATATCATATTCTTACAATATTGGCATCTAAGGATCAAAACTGTAGCATTTCAGAATCTATCAGATTTCAGAATCTATCAGATTTCAGAAGCAGACAGTTAGAGAAGTAAGGACTCAGGGTCAGAATCTCATAGACTCACGGAATGGTTAGGCATGGGATACAGAAGTCCAATCTTAGTACTGTCAAATCTTAAAGCTCACAAAATCCTGAAATCAGAGCCTTTCAGAAGGGAGTGTCAGCCTGTGGTTATCTGCTCCACCTTCTTCCTCAATTCAAGGAAAATCCTAATACCACATTAGAAATGTAAATATTCCTGAGAATGAAAACACATGCAGAAATGTCCATGAGGGAACCATAAAGCTTAATAACAGCATGGTAAGCATGTTGGCCAAGGGGCTCTGATGTTGGACACCAGTGGAGCTTCTTAATATCCTAACGTTTCTTGGCAGGCTGATGTTTAGCATTATTGACACCTAAGACACACACTTATCTTGAGTAATGGAAAGCTTGAAGCAAAATAGGATTAATGGCTTTGCTCACTGACCATCCCTGCTATAATTTTTTGTGTTGGCTTAGCCTATCTATGCTGTCATTTCAGAAAAGATTTCCTTAAGTACCCATCTTCTTTCATAGGACTGCAAGCTCCAGGAGGGCAGGAGTGACACAGGAGTTCCTATGACTTCTTTAAAATGAAGAAAATAAACAATGAGAGATGCTGGAGAGATAGGCACACTAGCACACTGTTGGTGGAACTGCAGACTGGTACAGCCTCTCTGGAAAGCAGTGTGGAGAATCCTCAAAAAACTAGGGATGAACCCACCATATGATCCTGCTATTCCACTCCTGGGTATTTTCTCAGGGGACTTATAATGAGCACACTACAGAGACACAGCAATATCTATATTCATAGCAGCTCAATTTACAATAGCTAAATTATGGAAACAACCCACATGCCCCTCACTAGATGAATGGATCCAAAAACTGTGGTACATGTATACCACGGAGTTCTATTCAGCAATTATAAACAATGGTATTGCAACCTTTGAAGGTAAATGGATGGTTATGGACGAAATTATACTGAGTAAAGTCTGCATAACCCAGAGAACCAAGGGTCAAATGTCTTCACTCATCTGTGGAAGCATGGAGCTAGACCTTGGCAATTGAGAAAGGAGGTCTATTATCATGTCTTAAATTCTGAAAAGGTGTAGTGACATACAACCTAAGGCATTCGTAGAGATGTATTGGGAAGGAGGTGGGGGAGGAATAAGGGTGGATAATGGGGGAGGGATCTTGGGGGTAAACCTAATTTTCAGAATTTATATATTATATATATTATATTGTTTCATTAAAAGCATGTTTGATTGTTCAACAAATAAAATTTTTAATAAAATATAAAAAAGAAGGGAAGTGAGAGAGAGAGAGTGAGAGAATCAATTGTATTTAGTTTTTCACGTAGCTTTCGTTGTTCTGACACTATTTAGTTTTTCACAGGGCTTTCCCTGTTCTGACACTTTGTTGCATACGAGGTGGTGGAGTTTGAGCCCATGTACTTGTGCATGCTGGGCAAGCACTGTAACCACTGAGACACGGCTCCAGCCCTGAGTTCCTATGACTTCTGTAGGAATTCTAGGAAAATGCTTTGCACCGCTGGGCACTTGAGCATCTAGTCTTAAAATCTTTTCCCTTAGAGCTCCCTGTTGTAGACACACGCAGCTGCTGTTGATCTGTGCCCTTACTTAGGTTTGCTCTGAAGCATTGGTTAGTATGGGGAGGACTTTGTCTTCAAGAACCTGTCATCTGTTCTGTTTGTGGTAGTTGTTTTTTCCATAGTCCACAATGTCTTGCAGGACCTCAGATCCAAGGATCAGTTTTCACAGATACAGGAAGAACCTAGCTCAGAGGTATATAAAGGGAGTGAAGCTCTTTGTTTTATATCATGGAAGCTGAGAGAGAGAGAGAGAGAGAGAGAGGGAGAGAGAGAGAGATTGAAAGTATTCATGCTCACATAAATTGATGTTGCATGTTTTGTAGGTAAGTTTGTAATTTGTATTTGCATGTGTACATGGATTCCTAGGTAGGTTCACATGTGGAAGAATGTGCCAGAATGAATGTGTAATGGTATGCTACATATCTTACCTATCGACAATAGCATCCTTTGTCAATGGGTAAGATGTAAATACGTAGCCGATTTCTGACAATGAAGGAGGTACCTCCATGGATGTTAACATATCTCATCTTATAGCAATGGCTTAGGTATTACAGCTTTCATTTTGAAGAATATCAACTAAGGCTTTTAGAATTGAAGTGACCAAGGCTGGTATTGAAAAAGGAGTTCATATATTTGAGTGTGCTTGTGTGTGAGTACTGGAGTGTGTGTGTGTATTGGAGGGCGTACATTCATGCACATGTGGGACATTGTTTTAGTCAGCGTTTTTGAAGCTGTGACCAAAAGACCAGACAATAACAAATTTAGATGAAGAAAATTTTATTTTGAGGCTCTTGGTTTCAGAGGTCTCCATAGAGAACCAGTTCTATTACTTGGGGCACAAGGTGAGGCAGAACATCATGGAAAAAATGTATGGTGGAGGAACAAGGCATCCATGAAACGGAGAGGGCCCTGATCCAAAAGGATGAAATGCAAACCCCAAAGACACACCCCAAAGACCCACCTCCTTCAGCCACACCCTGTCTGCCTTCAGTTACCCCTCAGTCAACCTATTCCAGTGGATTAGGTTAAACCTCGCATAACCCAATCACTTCACCTCCAAGCGTCTTTGCACTGTCTCACGCATGAGCTTTTGGGGGATATCTCACATCGAATCCATAACAGACATGCAATCAGTTTTGTATCTATTTCTTAAGGCTCATCTGTGTATTAAATGTGTGAGTATATGCATATGCACTAACTGAACACTTAATATGGGTATGCTGAATAAAGCACTGATCATCCCACAAAGTGAATGTGTGTGATTGGTTTGGGGGACCAGGGGAAGGTGAACTGAATTGCTTGAGGAAAGCATCCAAGAGAAAGAGGAAGGTACTTTAGTATCATTTTGTCCACATTGCTGACATCA
>PVKS010001801.1:0-131513 GCA_004027875.1 Aplodontia rufa
AAAAAAAAAAAAAAAAAAAGAATCAGCCACAGATTTGTCTCAGATGTTCTCAAATTGCTGTCCTTAAAAGCTCTGCTTCCCTGTCTTCCTCCTCCTCCCAGCGTCCAAGAAAGTCTCTAATTGTGCCTTAATTTGTGCCTTGGTTGCAAGAACAAAACAGAACGTCACTGCAGCTTTCCCTGCCCCGCCCCTTGGCCTCTCAGCAGCTGCACTTCCTCAATGGCTTGATGGAGTCCTTTCTCTGCCATCATTTCCTATTCTTTTTCAAGCTGGTCCTCTCAGCACCAGACCAATGCAACACTGGGAGGGGGGCCCCAGAGAGGACAGTCTCCAAAGTACCGGACATTTAGTGGTCATAGTGATATTATCAAGCCCCTGGCCTCTCAGGGAACCTGGGACTGCAGTCTCTAGGACAGGTAAGAGCAAAACCTGTAGTAGGTCACTTGGCCTGACACAAACTGCATCCCCTGAAAATTACAGGTATCTTGGGTATCTTGCCAAGTCTCTGGGGCTAGTAAACAATTGGGGTATTTACATCATTTTTTCAAATAAAGAATAAACACACACAACCTTTTTCTTTTCTCACACTGTAACCATTTTGGAATATCCAATGACAGATTGTTTCTCTGTTGACTACTAATTGGACACAGAGTTTTATTCTCTTGAATCAGACAAGTCCTCATTGAGAATCTTCACTTTCCACCCTGGGAGAAGGCTAATTTACCTTCCCTCTCATGGCCTCCACTCCTGCCTCCACCAAAGAGGAGTTCTAAGGCGCTTCTAATTAATCTTCTTAAATTGCTCTGTGTTCCTGGCATATAAAGGCAGAGTATTATTAGAAAATGCTGGCTGGGTTAGTAGCCAACCGTAAATGTTGGATGCTGATCAGCTCACTTTTCAGGCTGCAATTACTGGGAATGGTTGCAAGTGGTTTTATGAGATGGACTCATCATAAGTTCTCAAAAAAAGAACACAGCAGGGACCTAGTAACTTACACTGGAGACTCAGGACGGATGTTAACAAAAAAGATTTGCAGCCAGTTAATGTCAGAGCTTTCACCTTTACTAGTCCTAGTACACAGTAGTCTCTGCCGAACCAAGGTTTTTCTCTCTGAGGTTTCAGTTACCCACAGTCAGCCACAGCATGATATCATCTTACTTGGTCACAGGAAGGATAGGTACAACAAAATAAGATATTCTGTGTGTGTGAGAGAGAGAAACCGCATTCACACAACTTTGATTTTGTTGCACCTAGTATGTAAATTCAACTTTAACACAGGCATATATGTATTGGGGGGAAAAGCACTATATGCAGGGTTCAGCACTAACTTGGGTTTAAGGCATCCACTCAGGGGGGTGGACTGTAGCCCCTGAGAATAAGGGGGACTGCTGCGTTCTAATCACAGTAAGCTGCTGGGGCCTCTTATGTTTTGTGTTCTGCTAGAGCAGCTCTCTTCGTTCTGCTTTTCAGCATTTTGCAAAGCTTCGTTTGTGGCTAAAACGGACCCTTAAAAACCAGAAAACCTTATCCACTGGGCTGAAGGGAGATCCCCATTAAAATATCTCCTAAATGGGGACCCTTGTGACAAAGGTGGAATTCAAGGGTAGAAATGAAAGCACTCCTCAGGGCTCGTCTACGGAGTTCTCAAAAATCAAAGAAAACCCTGTACACTGGAAGTGTCCTGTAGATTCCCAGCACCTCATAGAAAAGGGGGAAACAAACATCAGCAGCAAACAACCGATATGAAATTTAGTATAAAGAACCCTTACCCCACTTTGTGACTGATCTGGTCCATGTGCCAGAATTTGACAGAAACTCCTCAGAATCTTTGGGTGGTGAGGCAGGATGCTACTTCCTCTCTCTTTGAGCTTCCATCTGTGTTTAGCAGATATTAATCCATACTTCCTAGGATATTTAGTGGGGTAACTAATTAACGTTTAAAGAATGCTCTTTGAACATGGAAAAGCACAGCGTCTGAAGGTAAGAAGCGATTACTCCTCTGAATTGCATATTTGCCAGGGTGATTTTTCTAGAGGCACAAGACTTTCAGAAGAAAAATACCCAATTACTGCAGTTTGTTTATTATTTTATGTTAAGACAGTGTTAACACAGACATTTTCCCTTAATATTTTATGAAAAAGATAGCTTAGATTTAATATTTTAATTTCTATTTGCCACATGAACTATAGAAGTAGATAATGGAAAATATGAGTTGGTGGGGGAAATTAGATGGGGAGGAACTGCTAGGAGCCTTCAAATTTCTCTGAAATGAGTTAAATTCAGGGTACAGAATGACAGTCTTTCTGCTTTCCAGGTTCAACAGGAGAGCATTTAGCACAGTGATCTGACCCAACTTGGAAACCATAGAACATATTCTGTTCTGTTGGAAATGAGGACCAGCTTCCAAAACAGCTCCCCAAGTACTGTACAAATAGGTTAGTGAGGCATTTGGATAATCCAAGGGAGCAAGGGAAGCTGGTTCCACATGAGAAAAAAGGAACATTTATATCAGCCCATCCTGAAGCCTCTGAAGCCATTGTATTTAAAAAATCCTATCAATTAGATTTCCTTAAAACCTCAGTTAAACCAAATTCACAACCAGGCTGGTAAAAGCTGAATAGGTGGAGAGTGGAAGATCAGAGCACACACAGGTGCCCAGCTCTGATGCAATGACATTATAACAGCGTTACCTCCAAACCTGGGTAATCAAAGAACAGATTGTCATTTGTCCAACAGAATAGTAGGGGACATGGAGAATAGGATACTGATAACTATCAATACAGTCATATACCACATAATGACATTGTAGTCCACACTGGACTGCCTACGCTATGGTGGTCTCATAAGATTACATCTCTTTACAATGTCTTAGATGTCTTAGTTTGCATGACTACACTCTGTGATGTTCACACAATGACAAAACCAACTAACAACACATTTTTCAGAACGTAGCCCCATTGCCAAGCCATGCATGGCTGTAGCAGCACTGCTTGAAGTATTGAATGTTAACTGTATACCAAGAACTTTCCTACATGTTTTGAAGACATTAATTGATTATGCCTTCTATCAAAACTTTGGTAAAAAATCTTATTCCCTATTTTTTTTTTTGGAGAAGAAAATGGAGACTCATCCAAAATAAAAATATAATACAACAATAACAATAAAAATTAATAAGTGAGAAAGCCTGGATTTAAATGCAGGCAGTTTAACTCCAAAGCATAGCTTAACTACTAACTTTAGCAGTATATTACTTAAATTTAGAAATGCAGCTACTGCTATGATTCTAAAAAAATGCTGAGGGGTTCATTTACATCTAGTTATCTTTCGGAGTGGAGAGGCCAGCTGAGAAGCAGGAAGAGCTAGACTTTTTGCGCCATGTTTCTCACTCACTGCTGGGTGCTAGTCGGTGTTGGTTTTAGTCCATATCTTCCCTCTCAGGGCTATTCTGGTTGTTCATTGAAAACAGATCTCACTAGTATAGAAAAACTCCAAGAGTATAGCTTTGAAAGCAGTAGCCTTTTGTATATTCTAGGGGTTGAGGAGCTGAATTCATACCTGAGTGAGGCTGACTCTTTTGGAGGTGTGGAGGGCTGGAGTAGGGTAGGTAGGGACCACTTCAGCAAGCTCTCTGATACAGGGAGGGACCAAAGTCCAGTCCAGTAAAGGATTTTTTCCCCATTGCTGGAGCATCAAGCTAGGGCCTCAGCTATGCTAATCAAGTGCTCTACCACAGAGCTACACCCAGCCCCCGGAAGGGGATCTTAAGTCACTAGAATGGAAAGGTTCTACAAAATAATGTCAATGTCAATGCCTGTTTTCTTTGAGGGCCGAGCAGCATCTCTGGAAATTGAGGGTAGTTGAGGAAACCAATTAGTTTCCCTTGAGAAAAGTGAGGGAAAGTAAGAAGCAAGTTGAAACCCTGGAATTCAGAGAAGGATCAGGGTGCCACAAGAGGGAGGTCCCCTGAGAAAGGCTATTGGTGCTGGGCATCAGAAGTGTGGTTCTGATTCCGGTACCTAAGATGAAAGGAAGTTTGTGAGAGGCCATTGCTTCAAACCAGCCTGCACTATGGTTCTAAAAGACCAGATCAGACCAAACCAGAATGTAGTTACCTTGGTCAGGGAATCAAACTGGACTTTTTGAAATATGCCAGTGTTCCAAAAGGCAGAGATTCCAGGTCTGGAATACTAAGGATGTTCTCATGATTTAACCCTTACAGAACCAATAGGGTTAAAATAACCAATCTGTTTTGTTGTGTTTTTGGGGGGTTGTTTGTTTGTTTGTTTGTTCTCTATTTCAGCATTTCTCCCTAACAGCCAACCTCTCCTGCTCAGCTTGTGGAGATATTCACTTTATGTTTTATAGAATGAGGTGTCCAATTCTAGAATAAAAAATAAAAGCCAACTAGATCTTTCAACTATATTTGTTGTGATTTTGTCTTTTGACACTAATTAGACCTCCCCCTGTTCTCTGAAGCAGTTCTCCAGAATAACAACTTGTGGTCGCACCTCTTTGGGGACTGAGGGAAAGAACAGTATTGACATTTCAGGACAGAGAGGAAAAGAGAGGTGGAAAGACACGATAAAGAGGTGAAAAGACAGTAGAGGTCCTGGGTGGTTATTGGTGAGGAGCCTCAGAAACATGGGTAAAGAGAAGCAGACTCCAAACACCCAGATAGAGAGCTAGCTCTTCTTGCGGCACTGTGAATAACAGGGAAAAGCCTGGTCAAGAAGACTGGAAAAGTTGTTTACTTACACAGTGGTAATAATGTCTTCTTTGAATCTTTAAATCCTACTTCCTTCTAGCAATGATCCCAAAATTCTCTAAAATTTTTACTATGCAGCCTCTAAGTTTTTGTGTGCCTATTAACAAGTATAACTCTTATTTCTTATCTTTTGATGGCTACTGTGATTTCCATGAGAGAATTTCTGCCTTTTCCCCTATGAGAGTGGTTCCCAGGGTCAGTTCTTAGCAGCTACAAGAACTCAAATGCAATGGAATTTAAAAAAAAAAAAAAAAAGGAGGCTTTTTGTCCTTTATCTATAAAAAGAGCAATCTTGTGAATGGGGCAAACATTATGGTGGAATAGGAAGAAATCCTAAATTATATTCAGGTTTGATTTCAGGCGGAGGATAAAGAAATTCTACAGTGTACTGTCAGCTTGCAATGTGAGTGACCAGAAAGTCAGTTCCATCATAGCCATCTCCCTTACCTCTCTTTTTCCCCCCATAACTATCTCCATCTGCCTAGTACCTCTGCCAAAAAGAGTCATCTTGTGAGATCTCAACCCTGTTGAGCAGCCCTGTCCCACCCCGTATGCTGGACATGGTGTGTCTAAGCCTTTGTTCCCTCTCCCTCTTTCAGATCCCATTTTTCTGTGTCTGTAGCATGATCTATGGTGGGTCTCAGAGGGCAGGGCTGGCAGGTGGGTAGGAGTGGGCCAAATCACCGTCTGTGGCCTCACAGTACTGATGTGTAATCACAACTCAGCCATTGACTGTAATACGGCCATAAAGATCTCAGAACCACAGTATATGAGAGTTATGCCTGAATTGAAGTCCAATCTGTGATAAAGCAGCCAGCATTAATGCCACAAATATGTGACAGCGGGCAGAGAAATGACTGATTGGGGATGTTTATAAATATAGGAAGTGAGCTGCTTGTGGCATCCAATAGAGGGGGTTAGCAAAATGAAGACAGATGGCGGGCTACTAGCTCTCACATTCCTTTATGGCTGCCAATCCACACAGATAGCTCCTGCTCAACTTCATTGCAAAGTCCTCCTGATGAGGCTCTCCAGGTACATTATAGGGCCGTCTCCACCTCCTGGCTCAGCAGAGAACTACAGCTTGCTTCCTGAGAATGACTTCTGCAAGGACAGCAGAGTGGGATGTCACCCAGGGCAGCCATTCCAAAGATGGCATTGTTGTTAGAACTACAGCCAAAATCCTGGGGCTTGCTCAACTGCTTCATAGTAGTTTTCAAAGAAATTTAGAATACTATGTTTGGGGAAATTTTTTACACACTGTCATCTAGCCTAACACTTTGCCCAATGCTAGAAGACTCCCTAGACACCCTTCCCTAGCCCGTGCAGAGGAAGCCATTTCCTAACATGGGTCTCTCCATCTTCAGCATTTTGTTGACTTTTAACCTAAAAGTTAAAGTTTCTTTCCTGTAGCTTCACCTTCTGGTCCTAGGCAAGTACCAGCGACTCTTCCTTTCCAAGACAGCCCTGTGAATATTGGGAGAGAATTCATGTCCAAGTGTGGACATGGCTTTCATTCCCCCAGAGGACACCATGAGCTCCATTATTCTTTTCTCACAATTACCAGATTACCATCCTGGCCAGCATGGGCCATGTCAAGCCCTTCAACTTAATGCAATGATTATCACAGTATTCTGGGTACTCTGATGGGTTTCCAATTCAACACTTTTGTTTTACATAATATAAAGGGGGGTTGGGACCTCACTTGTAACTTGTAGGAAAGTTGAAATCAGAAACAAATTTTTGTATTTTTTTTCTTTCCTTTCTCTCCCTCTTTTCTTTTCCACACTGCGACTAAGCTGTATTCCTTCAATCTGTTAGGTGTGTGAGAAATAAGAAGTCTAATGGTCCATTTTCAGAATGTAGTTTTAAGGTTCGCATATAAAAGGAAGCTGTCTTAGGTCGGGAACTATATGGTCGGAGATAATCCATTCTTAAACTCCTTATCAGATATTCCATTACACCCAAAGCTCCTTTCTATACACACCCCTATTTTATATTAGCCAATTGTGCAGATTGTACCCCTGAGCTCCTCCAATCAGAGTGAAGGGTAGGAGTGCATCAGGTCGGAAATACAAGCAGGGGTACTGCCTGCCCAAGTGTGCTTACTCATCAGATCCCCTCTGTGAGTGCACCCTTCTGCGGAAGTAAAGTCTGTCTTGCTCACCCACTTCTGGGCACATGTTTGATTTTCTTATGGCACCTTAGGATTTTTAATAATTTCATTTCTAACAGGTTCTTCATTGTTTCTAGCCCCTTGGCTTTTGTTTTCACCATGCTTTTACTTTACAATCAATCCTGATCTCAAACACTAGAGATTTAAAGTGTATCAACCCAACACCTGGGGCTCTCTTGTCAATTGTTACATAACTCAAATTTTGCATTTCTTTCATGGCTTAAATTCCACTTTAGTCCCTAAGTTCAGTTTCTCTTATTATGTAGATCTGGTTCCTGTCTCCCTGATTTTGTTTTTGTTTCTGTTTTGTTTTGTTTTTACGACTGTCTGAGTTTCCAGTCCTTGGACATCTCCAGCACAGAGTTCCTTGCTTGGATCTTATCAACCTTCCTTCCTAGTAGGAATGCCCGTCCCCATCCCTTCTCCTCAATCAAGCTGTGTATCTAGTGAACAACTGTCAAAGTTACAAATACTTCATATGTGTAGCCGAGTTAGATCCTTATGATAAACCTAAGAGCCAGGTAGCTACAAATACATTCTATAGTCTATCTAATGCAGAAGCTGAAGCACAGAGAAGTTAGATTACTTGTCTATGAGTACATTCCTGGTAAGTCACAAAACTTAAACCCCATGTAATCTGAGTTTAGAGCCTCTACAGCCTCTTGGTGGGTATATTCATGTAGAATGAAAGAGTTATTTTATGTTCTTGGTTCTCAATCTGAAGTGTTTGTCCTTTCTGACCACCCTTTCCTGTAGCTGTTATCCTTCCATTCTCCCTGTTGTAAAGGATTTTTCCTTCTACCTCATCATCTAAGGATCAGATTTCCCCGAAGAACTCTTTCCAAGAATCCCTACCTCCTGCATTTATCTAGATTATACCTGCACCTGACATAAGACATGACATAAAATTGTATTTGAATAATTTGCTTTGGAGATCTAATTATAAAACATTATATTTTTCCCTGTGAAATTTCATCATCTTTCCATTCCTCCAGCCTGACAAGACCTTTCTGGATTCAATCACCTGATAAATTTGCTTTCCTCCCAATTTCATGTCATCCACAAATTTGATAAGTGTCATCTCTGTGTCTTCATCCAAGTTGCTGATGGAGATATTTAATGATACAGGACAGAGCCAGCATTTGGTGTATCCTGGCAGGTTACCACTTGACATTGATCTATGAGTTATTCAGCACCTGGTTACCGTAGTTGTCCATCCATTTGCTAATCTACCTAACTTTGCTAGTATTCCAGGTAGATTTCTTCATCATTCCAACAAAGGTATCACAAAAGACCTCATAAAATGCATTACAGAAAAACTGGATCACTATGCCTACTGCATCTCCCTGGAAAATACTCTCAAATGAGGAAATGAAATTTGTTTGCAATGACTTCATCTTAACAAATCTAAGACCATAGAAAATCACTATTAATACGTACTGTGCATTAAAAGAATTTTTAGAAAATTCCATGCCTTTATAATACTGATTTTTAAACTATATCCTGGGAACCCGTAGATGTCCTTAGCTATAGAGATGACTGCAGGGAAAGAGGGAGAAAGTGGAGGCAGGAGCCCAGCCACCTTCCTTTCAAGAAACTCTATTATACCTAACAATATTGTATTTTAGTTTCTTCTTGAAAAAGTGAAATCAAAATATAATTTGAAAATCACTGCTTTAAAAGAAGCAGCAATCTGTCTGTCTGGAGTTGTATTTGATTGTTATATTGACTGGTACTTGGGACACTCACTTTGTTAATAAAATCGAGACACCATTATCCACATTTGCTCTGTGCCTCACAGAAGTGCTATAAGAGTTGATAGATAGCCTTAGGACAGAGCAACTAAGCAATTCCATTATTGAAATGCACACATCTAAATGCCCAAAAGAATCCTTGTCATTTATTCCAAGTGATCGGCTCACAGGATGCTTTCCCCATCCCCAAATATTTATTAATGCCTCCTAGGTACAAGGTATTTTCAAACCCATGACTTCTTCAACCTTCACAACAATCCTAATGAGGAAGATGCAATTACTCCTCTCTCCCAATGAGGAAAGTAGTGCTGAAAAGAGGTTAAATAAAACGTTTGCAGTGCACAGGCAGTCATCAGAAAACCCAACTTTCATAACCAAGTTTTATTGACCCTGAAGTCCTTGAAATTTGCCCTTTTTCCACATGGTCTTATTTTACTATCTGTGGATTGAGAGTTAATATTTTTGAGTGTTTACAATGGGCTATGCACTGTGCAAAGCATTTACAAAGATTAACTCATTTAATCTCAGAGTAACCACACCACTGGTGATACTATTATGTTCCATTATGCACAAGAAGCTTAGGAATTTCCAGAGGGACACATAATAAGAACCGGAAGAGCCAAGATTCCAATCCAAAACCATGCATGTGTTACACAACTATAATCCCAAAGACTCTAGAAGCTGAGGCAGAAGTTTCACAAGTTTGAGACCTACCTCCCTCAAGAATTTAGCAATGCCCTAAGGAACTTAGAATGACACTGCTTAAAAAGAAAGAAAGAAAAGAAAAAGGGGCTGGAGATATAGCTCAATGGTAAAGGGCCTTGGGTTAAATCCCCAGCGATCTCTACCACTGACTGTCCCACAAAAAAGATTCAAATTCAGGGAGCATAGCTCCAGAGACTTTGCTGCTAATAATTATGCCATTATTTATATCTGGGTTCATCTTCTCATCAAACTTAAAATAGGTAGATACCCATCAACCATTCCTTGAAGGGTCTTAAAAGTTGCATTTGTTCCCATAAGATTTCCTACATAATCTGCCATTAGAGAGCATCTATTGCATGTGAGATAAACATTTTCTTATGTTTAAGTGGAAACGATCTTTGGCAATAGCTATAGGTTGGGCATGAATGAGATTCTCTTCAATGTATAGTAAAGGGTCGGGCATTGAAAGTCAGGAACAGAAAGAGAGGTAAGCATGGATTATTGGGGGATGAACATTGATCAGTGGGTGAAGGCAGACCTGGACAATCGTCCTGAGAAGCATGGTACAGGGCACTGTAGCAGGAGCAGATAGCATAACTGAGACTGGCTTTATCATCAACACTTAGCTATGGACTGATCCTGGCTCTTTTGAAAGAAGACCCCTCAAATATCCACATCCTGATGCTTCCTCTGGTCTCTTTGCAACTGTGCAGGAGAATAGTTAAAATGGTTACAAGGTTGTAGATTTTGTCAGCCATGTGAACAGAGCTATGCTTTGAAGCAAAGGGAATTCAGTGGTATAGCTGTTATTTATGATCTAGGGGCTGGTTCCCTCCCTCCCCTAATTGGCAGGAGCAGAGTGGAAAGAAGGGAGCACAAATTAGAATGACTCCCTCCTTCCAGCCCATCTTCTAGATACTGAGTTGGAAGCTGGCTTTCTGCCGTCATATATATTTCTATTGCCTATTGAGCACGAAGGAAGATAACAGTCCTCAATAGCATCAGACAAGGAATGAAATGAAATTTTAACCCTGGTAATGTAAGATGCATTGCACTTCTCCTCCTTTTAGAGTATATTTGCCACTTGAGATAATTCAGCTGGAATCCCCAAAGTACCCAGTGGGCCTGGAGAAATAGCAAGAGCACAAAGGAACCACATTGGTTAGTGAGAGAGAAATGTGAGGTCTATGAAAAATTACCCACCTCTTCGATCCTTTCTGATTTAGAGACATTTAAGCCTTTGTTATTCTTAACATCCCCTTTCCCACCATTAAACTGTTTCCTTGAAAACATTCAGCTAAGTCATAGGGAGAAATGGAGTTAAAATAGTAGAACCAAACTGGGAGTTACAGAAAGTTAGACTGTCATTCAACTGTTGAAACTCTTGCTGCTACAGTTACAGTGATCTAAACATGAAGCTGGCCCATTTCATTAAGCATGGTATTCAGTTAAGACTGGGCTGCTTTATATTATTTTGGTTTACTTCTAAGCCCTGGTGGGAAGGGCAATCCTGAGCTACTCTGTATGTTGTATACCACGATATAAATAAGATAGCTTATAGAGCATATGTTCCAGATATATTTCAACTGGAAGAGAAAATAATGTAAAAACATCCATCCATTCACAGACATAAACTGTAAGAGTAGTTTGGAAATAAAATATCAATGTAAGAATGAATTCCTTGTCATTGAAACTATTTAAGCTATCTGTGTTAGTCTTATCATCATTTGAGGATATTAAACTGGTATTCTTGTTATGGGACTTCTCAGAGTCTTTATATGCTAAAGGACATTGTGAGTTTTTCAGAGGAAGTTAAGTATCCAACAATTTCATAAACTGGTGAACTACAGGGTGTTCTTCCTCCTTTTTGAAAAAATCATCCAAAGGAACTTGTCAACTAGGTTTCTGGGGAACTCTTTTCTCCCTCTCTCTCTTTCTTTCTATTCACTCTCTCCCCTACTTTTTCTGTTTATTGGAAAACAGTTTTGGAACTCACTACCAAATAGACTATTCTACCATCAAGCTGCATCTCCACCCCCTTTTTTGATACAAGGTCTTGCTAAGTTGCAAGACTGACCTCAAACTTGGCATTCCTCCTGCCTCTGCCTCCTGAGTTGTTGGAATTACAGAACTGTGCCACCACACCAGGACTTAAATGGATATTTTTTTGCACTAAATATGGATTAAAAGAGGTTATCTAAAGTTTGTTCCTATTCTTGGAGAATTTAGGCCCCTGGCAAAGAGGGATCTCTTTGGAGATGGGTGAGTAGTCAGGAGACCTGCTGCTATTCACATAGCCTCAGAGCTCCCTCCAGGAGTGATAAGGAGAGGAGTCCCTTCCCCTCCTCTCTGTGGTGAGATCCAAACTCCATGACCAGGAGGGTGCTTCTCATCCAAATCTGGAGAAAATTGACTTCCTTGGAGGAATAATATTGCTTCCTTTATAAGGTCTAGCTCAATCCTTTTCCTTCTGCTAGGATATTCTCCTTTTACCTTCTTTTTCTCCTTTCCCCAGATAATTGACTGGCATTATCTATGGACTCAGGAAGGGACTCCCAACCAGCACTATGTGAGTGCAAATGTGCACGAGTATACATGCATGTGGTCCTGCACATGTGTGTCTACGCTCACATGACTGGATTTCTTGCTTGTAGCAATTGATTTAGTGGAGATACTACAAGCCCAGGACCCTGACGGCACCTCCCTCATGCTGTATAATCCAGAACAAGTCACATTACCACTATTCAAGTCTTAGTTTATGTACCTGTGTCCTAGACAGATCATGAACTGTTTGTTCTAGGATGCTGACAAAAGTAAATGGAGTGGGCATATGAGTGGGATACGAGAATATGATGTACAGGCACTACCAGAAGCTTTCAGCCCATGATTCTGAAAATAGAGTGGGATATGCTTGTCTCCTTTCCAAAATTGCAGCCATCACTAAGTAATTCACCTGCAATTACTATACGGAACTGTGCTAGTATTTGAGGATTATTTGGATTTTGAAAGGCCAGCCAGACCTGTCTCTCAAAGCTCATTATTGCTCCTTTGCATAATTCCTCCCTAGACACACATACTGGCCATTCACCTTCCCACACCCTTAGATCTGTGCTCATCCCTAACAATCATACGCTGGAGCCACCAGAGGGAATAGAGGAATTTGCATCAAAGAAGGAAAAAAATATCTGCAGACCTCCATCACCTAAGCATAAGTGTGCCATGGCTCTTAGGACCAGAGTGTCCAATGGTCAAGAGAATAAACCTCTGCTGATGCAAATGTCCCCAGGTGGGAACTCTGGCAGTATAGAAGAAACCTATAGAAAGGAGCAGATTTGTTCTCATTAATAAGACTCAAGATATGATTGAGTAGCCTGCCTTTGAGGTCTGATTTTCTAAGAGAAAGGACCACCATCTTTTTATAAAGAGACAGCATTGGGTACTACCCTGATGCAGTAGAGATTTGGGAGCAGCATATGCAAGCAAGAGAGGGAATAGTTGTCAGTGAGCTTTCCATCACTATAACAAATAACTGAAATAATCAACACGTAAAGAGAAAAGGTGTATTTTAGTTTAGTTTTGGTCCGGTTGCTTTGAGTTTGTGGCAGCACAGTACATCATGAAAGGGGTTGTGTGGCAAAGTAAAATCACTTTTATCATGAACTAGGGAGTGAAAGAGATAAGGACAAGAGTCCCACAGTCCCCCTCAAGGACATGCCTTGATAACCTAACAACTCTCAGTCAGTCCCACCTCTTAATGTTTCCCCTACCTCCCAATAGCATCACATTGGGGACCAAGTCTTTAACACAAGGATCTTTGGCGGACACTTCAGATACAAACTAGAGCAGCACTTCTGTTGAATTCCACTCTTCCTGTTTTTCCTTCCAGTTTCTCCCTGTAAAACTTAGGAAGGAATAATTTGGAAGAGGGGCCTTGGCCAAGTTGGACTTTCTTGGGAGAGCTACCAATCAATTAGGTAAGATTTTAAGAGTAGAAATTCTGCTTTCACTCAACAATTGGAAGAAATTGAAGTTGCTTTCAGTTGAATTGAATCCTATCCTGCTGGTTGGGAGTCTCTGCCTTCATTTTCTCACCATTTAAAAGTATCATATAGACTAATTTATATTGGCTTTCTGCTGTGAGGAGTTTGATAGAAGACATTTCATCTGTTCTTTTATGCATTCTTGAAAGGCAAGAATTTTGCAAATGAGCAAACTGAGGCTCAGGGATACAATAATAAATCGGCACAGCCAAAATATAAACCTGATTTTCTGGTTCCAAAGCTGTTTTTACGGGTCAATTTTTTCCTAGATATTATATAAAAGGATGTGGCTCCAGGAACAGGTTTAGGACTGATCAGCAGCTCTCAAACACTTTTCCACCTGTTATAGTTTGGATGTGAAATGTCCCCCAAAGGCTCATGGGTCAAAGGTTTAATTGCAAATGTTGAAGGTCCCCAGTATGGTGCTATTGGAAAGTGGTGGGACCTTTAAGAGGTGGGGCCTAGTGGTAGATTCTTAGGTCACTGGGGGTGTGTACTTAAGGATTGTGGTATACCCCTATCTCTTTCTCCTTGCTCCCTGATGAAAATGGTTTTGCTCTATCATATGCCCCTGCCATGAAGTACCATGCTGGCACAGACCCAGAGCAATGGGACCAACCAATCATGGACTAAAACCTCCAAAACTGTGAACCAAAATAAACTTCTCCTCTTTATAAGTTGACCATGTCAGGTATTTGCAACAGAGACAGAAAGCTGCCTAACCCCCAGCAGATCATCATAGTGGTTGCTTTGGAGGTTTTTTTGGCTAAGCGTCCCTGGGCCCTGTAAAGAAGACACAGTGCTGAAGTGAGTGGTGTACCCCACTCAGCCCCCGTCGAAATCCATACTGGGTCCTGAGCCTCCTTTCTAGCCCTCCAAGCTGCAGGGAAGCAAAATGCAGACAGGTGCAAGATGAAGACCAGGGGCTGTGAGCTCTCAAGCAGGTTGCTTACTGAGCGCTGAAAGAACCTGCTTCTCATTCTCCCTGCATCCAGGCATGTTCTCCTTCATCAGTGCAAGGGTTGGATATCTTGAGAAACTGAAGTTTTCATCTCCTGTTGATTGGGCTCTACAGCAGCTTGAGAAGCTTCTGACTCAAAGTGAGAATCGTGTCACATCTTAATAGCCTTATTTCTTGGGCAATGTGGGCTTTTTAAGCTCCCTGAGCCTTGACGAGATGTCAGGGCTGCCCGCTTTTTGTCTGGTGTCTGGTTCTATGCAGGGAGCCAGCTCTGCCAGCATTTCATGGAATGCACAGTCATCCAAAGGGAAAGAGAGACATGCTCAACATGAACATTAGTGGCAGCTGAAATTTGTCACCCAAGATGAAGAAACGCAGCCAGGTGAAGAAGCGGTGCACAGAGAAGGAAGCAGGAAATGGTGGGGGTGTCCGGAGGGGAAGCATAGCACCCAGACTGGGTGGGAGGGCTGGGACAGGAGTGGTGATGTTCAGGTTTGGTTATTTTCACTCTGGAGAAGAACAGCATGCATAGTAGAAGCTTTCTTTGGGGCAAATGTCTTCAATTGCTCTGCATGTCAAATGATGCTTGATTCTGCAAGGGGATCCTTAGACATACCCATTGCATATCCTCACACATTTGGTCACTTTGGGCTTTTAGGCCACCATGAACTCCTTAGAAAATCCAGCAACTTTCCTAAAAGAGAGAAAGGTTGCCTTGCATATGCCCATGACATTCTCTGCATGTCAGGGGGCAGCAATTATATGCAGACCCAAGAGCCAAAGCATACTGGTTATGACGCTGTGTATCTATTTGAAATGTTGTGAATTAGTGAAATTTCTTAGTATTTGTCAAATTTATTTTATTTTATTTTTTATTAAGGAATTGAGATTTTGTACAATCATAACTGCATATAAAGTGACAAGATGATATACATTTGATCCTAAACCATAGTGACCCCCACATCGTCTACACCCCAGTCTCTTGATTCTTCTATATTATGCCTCTAAAAGAGATATAAATGTCCATATATATGATTGTAAATTTTCCAGAAATAAATGATTGCATAAGCATTATTTGACTTCTCAGGGAAATAGAGTTATTTTAAATGGGCCTAGCCTGATCAAATATGTATATATTATATTATTAAAATATATGTGAACATATATGTGTTCATATATGTATATGTGCTTATATATACACATATATTTTTAAACAATTAAAATGTACGTACATATGTATGTACTTATGTGTGCTCTTTATATAATATGTACATATATACACAAATAACTTTTTAATTGCTTGCTCAGCCTGTTGTGTCTTGCTCAAGACAGAAAGCTGGAGTTGTAGAGGACACATTTCGGTCTTTCTCTTGTATGTTCTCTTTCCCCACAAAGCTGAAATTACCAAAAGATCTTTCTGCATCAAAGCACATTTGTGACATACTTCAGAAAGGATGAGTCCTGTGTTTCTTAATTAAATAATATAGGATTCACACTTCTGTGCCATGGGATCTGCTGCAGTGAGGGGAATCGGGAATCCCCCTTTGTCTTTTTGTGCTGTGTGTTTAACAAAGAGCATAAACATTAAGACAGAAGAATCACCTCCCTCGGTCCCACGAGGGATTCCATGGTTCCACTACCCAACTTCCAAGAAGCATCATGTAGGAGGGCACTGTTATCCCAAAATATCTTAGCTTCCTTCAATAACTAATTAGGGAGTTTGCCTCCCAGAATTACATTTTCACTGTAGTGTTGTGCTAAGAGCTTGTGTGGGCCTTGGAGTGGGACCTGGTTCCATTTCCAACTTGATGACCTTGGGCATGATGCTCAAACTTTCAGGAAATCCTCAGTTTTCTCTTGGGTATGTTAAAAACAGGCAGACTGTCTACCCTGTGGGACTTTTTGGATTCCTGTTTTTATCAAGTGCTGTGCTTGGAGCCACTGCAATGTCCCTTTGCCAGAGAGAGGCTTATAGACCAAGAGAGACTTTCCACTTCCTCTCCTCTACCTTGCATTTATGTAAAATATGGCTAGTTACCTGATAGTTAGTACCTGAGCACCTTATGTGTTCTGGGAATTGTTTGAAGCCCTGTGTTTCTCATAGCAACCCTGTGAGATACTACTATCATCCCCATTTTGAATAGCAATAATTTGAGGCACAGAGCAGCTAAGTAACTTGCCCAAGATGGCAGGGTAAACCCGGAGTTTAGCACAATGGTTTGAAAGTCATTGCTCTTAATAATCACCACACTGCCATGTCCTGCATCCTTAATCCTGTTTCCTTTCATGGCTGTCTTCTCTGTTGCCTTGTACACCTGGGAAAGCAGGGGATGCTCTTGCTCGTTTCTGAGCTTGAAATGATTGCCCCATATAGTAGGCAATCTTGTTCATGGAGCAAATGATTATTATCTTTAAATCACTATTTTAACCTTTACTACTTCCTGTGGGCAAAAAAGTCTACAAATTTGTCACATACTAAGTCACTCTTTATTTAATTATTTATTGCCCTGCTGAGGATGAAACTGTGGGCCTCATCACATGTTAGGCAAGTGATCTACCACTGAGTTCAGCCCCAGTACTTTTTAAAATTTTATTTTGAGACAGGGTCTGGCTCAATTTCAATGCCCAGGCTGGTACTGAAATTTTGATCTTCCCATCTCAGCCTCTCAAATCACTGGGTTTACAGGTGTGTGACAACATGCCTGGCAAGTCACTCCTTTTAATTTATTCTCAGAGCATCTCTTTCAAAGTTATCTACCACTTCCAAACCTTTGAAAGTTTTTCAGAATTCGTAAACATGTCCCATTCACTCTGCTCTCCATGTACAATATATTTCTGTCCTCTGCCTGCTCAGGTTCCGTTTTCCATGCTGGAGTTTGGGAATAGACTTGACTCGACATCTCAGTCTGATGGATGGGTTCGGTTGCTTCTCCTTGGCCTGCCTCAGCTTAACACGGTTTTTGTTGAATGCGTTCATGCCAGTCAAATGAACCCAGATGATGAGCTTGAGTGGCGAGATTCTCTCACTGGAATCCCTTTCACCAAAAAGTGGACCTTGGCTGGGAAGTGGGGGCTGGGAATAGTGAGGGGCTTTCCCTTGTTGTACACTGGCATCAGGCAGTCTTTCTCTGACCCTAGTGTCTTGCACTGACCTGGCCAACTCCTATATGTGTTCTTCCTGCGGGAGTTAGGGGCTGGTTCTTATTATTTTCAGTCTCTGCTCACTAGCGTCCTTTCCTAACACCTTATGTTATGGTTCAGATCTTAAATGCTTCCCAAAGGCCCAGTGTTGAAGACTTGGTCATGAGCCTGTTGGAGGTGTGATTGGGAAGTGCTGGAACTTTTAGGAGATGGAGCTTAGTGGGAGGAAGTTAGGTCATTGGTGACATACCTTTGAAGGAGATATTGGGACCCTGGCTCCTTCCTCTCTTTTTTGCTTCCAGGCCACTATGAGATGAGCAGCCTGCCCTGCCATGTGTTCCCATCAGGATGTACCATGCTGTTGGGGATTCCCCCAACATGAGGTCCAGCTGGCTTGTAAAAGAATTGGTGGTAAACAACTCTGACCCAGCTGGCTTGTATCTTCCTTAGTGACGTAATGCTTGACCGCATGACTAAGCTATTTGGTCACTCATTTGTACAACTGGATAAACGTGTGTGCACTGTACCCCTATTGGCTGTTGTAATGTGTAAATAGAGTAGCGACTAGTCAGGTAGAGCAAGCAAGCAAGCAAGCAGCCCTGTCCTGAAGGAAGAAGCACGGAAGAAGCAAGCAGAAGTCAGGAGGAAAGCAGAGAGACGACCGTAAGCTGCCTGAGAAACCACAGCCTGCTGCCTGAGAGAGTCAGAGAGGCAGCAGCAGCAGAGACGGCGGAGATATCAGCAGCGGTAGAAGATGCAGGCAGTAAGAGTCTCGGCTGCAGAAATAAGGACTCCGGTATGGCAATAGAAAGAAGGACTCTAAACGTTAATAGCCTTGACTCAAAGAGAGGGAAGGCAGGAAGCGCCTGGAGGCCTTTAGCCACGGTAAAGAGAGAAATAAAATGCTTGGAGAACTTAAGAGAAAATGGGTCTAGTTTAATGCTTTGTCAGGTCCCCAGGACCGGACACCATGCAGCCACAGGCCCAAAGCAACAGAGCTGAGAAAACTTGGAAACTGAGAAAATGAACCTTTTTCTTAAATAAATTGATTTGCTCAGGTATTTTGTTACAGTGATGGAAAAGCTGACCAACACACCCTTTCTAGATAAATCTCTTTCTAGGATACCCTCTACCCCCATACCTTCTTAACTTTCTCCACTGTGCTCAACATCCTGAATATGTCTTGTACATTTCTGTGTTGTATAACTTCTAGCCTCTAGTCTGCCTTCTACACTATTGTGACTCTGATGCTCTAAGCATGTATGACATGCAGTCAGCAGGCCATAAGCGGGTCTTTCCTAGGAGGGGAGCTCTGTCAGCTCAAGGACCATTGTGGTTTACCTCTGTAGGCCTCACATCTAACATGCCTCAAGTTCAGTAAATGCTTAAAGGAAGGGAATGGGGGACTGGATTTTTGAATTTCCAGATGAAAGGCTATGGTGAACTAAGAAATGAACATTCCTGCCCCTGGAAAGGATTTGGTAACCAGAGCAAGAACCAAGGGACAAAGAGTTCTTGTGGCTTCTGGGCAAGGAGTTTAACCAGAAAAGTCAGAGTTTTTCAAAGTGGAGATCCCAGTCCACCCACTTCAGAATTCCCTGGGGATCTCATGAAAAATGCTGAGCCAGATGACCTGAATGAAGGACCTTCCAGCTGAGGTCTGAGAATCTGCCCTTGCAACATGCTCTGGGTGATTCTGTGAACTTTGCTATTAGGAAAGACAGGATTAGAGGCCTTGAGTGGAGGAGGAAAAGTGCAAAAGACATATTAAATGACATCTGTGAAGAATGTAGGAATAAGGAGAAAAGAAGAGATAGAAATTGAGCTCCCAGGCATTGAGGGAGCTGTCCTGGGCTGGGACCACAATCCAGATCTCAACCTTAGCTGACTGTAGGTAGACTTCTTAGGGTGGGAAGTATAGGCATGGATCCTGAGCCTAGAAGGCCCACATCTTTCCTAGATCTAGAAAACTGAGAGAGAAGAAAACCTGAATCTCGAAACAGAAATAAGAAATTTCGGGAAAAGGTATTGGAGGAATCATTTGATAGAAAAGAATGAAGTACTGACAAGCTACACTAATATGACAACCTTGCAAACAAGATGCATACAAAATGAAAAGAGCCAATTATGAAAGACTACATGATATGTGACTCCACTTACACGAAATGTACAGAATAGGCAAATTCACAGAAGCAGAAAGAGACTAGTGGTTTCCTGGGCTGGAAGGCAAAGAAAGGACTGAGGAGAGGAATGCTAAGTGATGGAGAATTTCATTTTGTCGTAATGAAAATGTCCTAAAATTGACTGGGTCAGTGGATGCAACATTCTAAATATTCTAAAAGCCAAGTATTTGTAAGTGGAAGTAGTTTAATTAAATTTAATATATACAATTAATTATAAATTGAACGGTGTATGAAACCTATCTCCAAGAAAGCTACGGAAAAAAGAGAGAGCACGTGCTAGCTGTGGTTTAGTACTCACAACTGGGCCAAGCAGAGCCATGTGAATTGTGTGTTTTCAATGATCTCCACCCTCACTCAGATGGCTCATGTTCTAATTTGCAGAAATGCTTTCAGTGGGTGTTGGGTGCTTTGTACCCTGCAGGCCATGGCAGAAGAAGGAGCCATCAGAGCGGTGAGTGCAACTAGCCTGTGGATTCTAGTCCCAGTCCGTGCAGGAGAAATAGTCTCTTATAGTACTTGATTATCTACAATGGCATTGACATTCTCCCAAGAGAAAAGTGGTTGCACCTTGTTGACAGGTTTGGCTAATTAAAACTGCACAAAGAAGGCTGGAGTGGTGGCTCAGTGGTTGCAGCACTTGCCTGGCATGCTCAAGGACCCAGATTCAAACCCCAGCACCGCATACACAATTAAGTGTTGGAGAAACAAAGACCAGATGCAAAAATAAATAAAATTGATTCTCTCTTTCCTCTCTCTCACTCTCCCTCTTTAAAAAAAAAAAAATTGCACAAAGATCTCTACATGGACAGTGGTGATGGCATTATACAAGACAAGAATGCCTCACTGTTCTGGGCCTGTTTCTGGGGCTAGAATCTCCTCCCTTCTGCATTAGCTGTATGACTTTGGGCAAGTGGCTTACACCCCTCTACACCTTGAATTCCCCATCTATGAAATAGATACTGTAGAAAGTGAAAATCAATATGCTAATTAATTTCTTAATCTGTAGAATGGGTCTAATATCCATCCTTCTGTATCTCCTTAATATACAATCCAGAGCTGAGCCTGGTATACAGGTATTCTGGAATGCCAGCCTCATTTGCTATCTCTTTTCTTACTATTTCCTGAAGGGAGACTATTTCATTTATGCATAATGTATAAATAATTAGGGTAAACTGAAAACAGTTTCCTCACCGCTGAAATAGAGAATGTCCTTTTGTTACTGTTGAGATGATTCTATGACTTACTATGTACAAAGCTCTTAGAATAGTGCTCTCAGTGTAAGGGACGGACTCAACAAAGTTTGCAATGAAATGCTAACAATAAGGATGCAGTTGCTAACATTTCTACATTCATTGCACAAGTAATTACTGAGCATGCACCACATGCTTGGATAGCATTTCTGTCACCGTAAATATTTTTTAAGAATGCAGGTCCCTGGGAACCCAAATGATATTCCAACTTCCCTACCTACCCCACAAGGTGGCTAGGACCACCTTCTCATTTTGATGGACAAATGAATTGGGTCCAAGTAGCATACTTGCAAAAGCATTTGGGGTGGAAGTCTATTTTACTTCAGTAAAATAGTAGTGGAGCTGATTCAAGTTGGCATTTCCATTTAGATCCATGAACATTTTTAGAAAAGGAAAGAAGCATTGTCTTAATATTTGGAGTATCTATTATTACTCATAAAATGCAAGGGTTAATAAAAGGGGCCCCAGCAGTAGCACTTCCAATGGGAAGGTTTTATTGGGGTATAGTGAGATAAATTGACACATATATACAATGTGTAATGATCAAATCAGGTAATTCACATTTCCATCTCTTTAAACATTTATCATTTCTTTGTACTGGGAAGCTGCAAAGTCCTGTCTTCCAATTCTTTGTTAAATTTGTAACAGATTGGTATAAGCTGTGCTCACCCTACTGTGCTATAGAAAAATTGGAACCTACTCCTCCTGTCCAACCTGGGTTTGGTGTCTGTTAGCCAACTCCCCTCTATCTCCCAATCCTCCACCTCCAGCCTCTACTGACAACTATTCTACTCTCTATTTCCATAAGATGGGCTTTTTGTGCTCCAGCACATAAGTGAGAACAGGTGGTATTCATCTTTCTGTGCCTGGCTTATTTCACCTCACATAATCTTCTACAGTGGGAGACCTCTTTGAGGCATTCCAGGTCAAAGCTCTCCCTGGTGTCTCTGGCTGTTCTCCAGGATTTTTCCCAAGTCTCTTGCCACAGCCCTCCCCTACCCCTGCCTCCCCTAATCCCTTACACCTACTCCCTGGTGGTGAGGAAGACACCAGCTCCTTAGCTGAGTCAGAACTGGTCTTTCAAACCCGCCCAGCCCCCAGCTTGCATCCATCCTCCCAAGTCTGGCCCCTCCCCCAGCTTTGCCTACCTTGAGGGTCTAATTCCAGCTAAGCCATTTTTGCAAGTGTGAAAAGCCTGTCTCCTTTGAGGGACTCCTCTCACTTCTAAAGCTTCCTCTATTCTAGGTAGTACCCGGCAGGACTTCTAATCATAGGCAATTGATATTCAACTGAGCATCTTTGGAAAATAATCTGCAAACAAGAGGCTGCAGGCTATAAAAGTCTCTGTCTCTTTCTCGCTCCCTCCTCCCTCTCTCTTTTTCAGAACGCAGCTTACAGCTTAATAAAAATACAGCCTGAGTGAGAGCAGAAAATCTTAGCACTTTGCTCAATAATATTATCCTTTTAAGAGTTTTATTAATCGGTTTAAAGTTTTGTCGCATTTGGCTAAGAGGTGCAAGGTGCCTTCCCCTGCTGACAAGATTGTCCTTGCATTTCAGGTGCTGGCACGGTTGGCTCAATTAACAGAATGGCCAGGGAAAGAGGGTCAGCCTTGGAAAGCTCAAGACTCACACTGAGTGTATGATGAGTTGAGCAGCAATTTGGCTCTCCTGCTGCATTCAGCGTGTGCACTGGAGACACGCACACGCACGCACACACCCACACAGAGGCAGGCACACTGAGATTGTCCCCTAGAGCAAGTAGCATCAAGGTAAAATAAAGGAGTTCCTGATTTGTTTTTATCTCCTTGCTGTTAAGGAATTTGTAGTACATTCTGCAAGGAAGACTGACTAGCTTGCAAGAACAGGCAAATGTACCTGTCAATTTAGCAGCATCATTTGAGCTCAATCAGTGTGGCACTGGAGGAGTCCCCTAAATGTTTAATTTCTTCCAACACCGTAAGCGCTGCGATAGGTCTTATCAGGATTGTATTGACTGCACAAAATGAGACACGGTGTGGAGCGGTTTTCTTGAAGAGAGAGATGTTAAAGCACACACCAGGAACCCATTTAACCAGTTTCTAATAATATCATCTTTTATCGACATCACGTTTTCATTCCTAACCACTTCAATCCTGATGTGTTCACACAGATCCCTCATCCCTCTCTAAATTTGGTGTTTTCTGGCTTGGCTGATAAGACTGTAAGTGCAACAAAGGTAAAACTTTCTGATTATGGAGATTAGTTGGCACCAAAAATCAAGATATTTGAGAGCATTGATTATCTTTAAATTATAGGGGGAGTTGCATTAGGGCACAGAGACCCTAGATAATTTTAACAAGATGCATCGGAACCCAGTTTATCAGAAGTCATGTGGTAGAAGTCTTCACCAGAATTCAGGGACCTTTACAGAGCTCTCAGACATTTTTCCAGCATATACGCAAAATAAATCAGACGTACGATTAATTTTTGCCTTAAAAATGGGAACTCTAGAGGCATTTATTTACTCATCAAATATTTAAGTACTAAGAGCCAGCCAATGCTGCGTAGATGCTCCTAAGCCAGAAGGGGAAGGAGCCATGAAAATGAAATTATTCAACTCAGCATAGAGAATGCTAGTGATGGGCTGCACCCAGGGACAGCGGTGGCTCATGGAGGCAAGGTAGGATGGAGGCAAGAAGTAGACCTGGAAATTTTTGCAAGGAGAATCTGAACCTGGGTCAAGAATGTTAGTTGGTTTTCTCCTGACAGTGGAGTTGATGTCATTTCAGACCGAGCGACAAACAAAGATAAAGACAGAAAAGTGAGACATGGTGTGCTCAGCAAACTACCGAGGTCACTGAGGTTGTAGATGGACCAAGATGAACCTGGAGGACTGGAGAAGTCAGTCAGGGCAGATGGGAGCACAGCCCCGTTCAGAGAGGACAACACTGGAAACAAATCAGCACAGGAAACTCGCTGCAACTGGATGTCTGCTCATCACTCAGAGTCATTGTCACTCTCATCTGGTTTGTCACCACACAAATGTCCAAGAATGAGAGACAGCATATGTTGTCCAGTGCCACACACTGTGATGAACAGGTGACAAGCAGTGAGGACCCAGCAAAAGAAAGGGTGCTGAAGCCTGGAAATGCATACCTGGAGGAGACCTGAAAGAGGTCAAGTACAGTGAGAAAATGTGTGTGTGTGTGTGTGAGAGAGAGAGAGAGAGAGAGTGTGTGTGAGTATGGATGTGTGTGAAAGTATGAGAGCTAATGTGTGTGAGAATGTGTGAATGTGAATGTGCATGTGTATGTGTTAATGTGAGTGTATAAGAGAGAGAGGAAGAGAGAATGTAAATGTGTGTGTAGGAGGGGAGGTAAGGCTATTTTCAAAGGCAGTCAGGCCTGCAAAACAACTCCAAGAAGAAAATGAGTCTAAATGCCTGGACTGTAAACAGAATAGATCTCAAGTCATGTGTTCTGACCATAAAATAAAGAAAAAAAATCAAGGAAAGGGAATCAGAGGAACATAGGAAACTCCTACAGGTGGTGGGCCTATTTAGTATATGGCTATAGTGATGACAAGTATACAAATATGTTCAAAATCACCAAATCCTATACATTAATTAATTGTGTACAGTATTTTTATGTCAGTGATACCTCCTGAAGCTGCAAAAATTAAAAATATAATACAAATATTAAAAGAAGTGACCTAGGTCTTTCTCTTCCTCTACCATGTGAGAACACAGGGAGAAGGTGGCCATCTGCAGTCCCAGAAGAGAGCCCTCACCAGTGCCCAGTCAGGCTGGCACCAGATCTCAGACTTCTGTCCTCCAGAACTGTGAGAAATACAGTTTGGGGCTGGAGCAGTGGCTTGGCGGTTATGGCGCTTGCCCGGCATGCTCAAGTACATGAGTTGGAACCCCAGAGTCTTGGAGCAACAAAGGCCACAGGAAAACGAAAATAAAATTGATTCTCTCTCTCTCTCTCTCTCTCTCTCTGTCCCTCTCTCTTAGAAAAAAAAAAAAAAAAAGGAAATACAATGTTGTTGTTTAAAAATAAAGAAATGAGGTTGCAGGTGTAGCCTATGGACCAGAGTGAAAAGCTCCTCTTGGTTAATCAGGTTTTTCCTAGATGAAATGGATTTGATGCTAAATTTCTCATGCCAAGATCACATGCAGGAAGCAAGGGGCATAAACTATTGACAGAGAAAATCTTGCACTAAATGTCTGATCCTGCCGATGAGAATGATATGCAATTACAATACTCTCAGAGAAATGACCAATTTTACTTTACAGATTCCCAAGCTGTGGGGCTGTGGCTAAGTCTGGGGAGCAGGGACATCTCTGTCCTCAAAACACATAAGCTTCTACAGGTTGCTTAAAGGAAAAGGGAAGGAGAAATACTGGAAGGTTGCTTTAGGGGCTGATGGGAACATAGCTTGGGAAGCTAGGCAATAAATTAGGCCTTATGGACAGAGAAGCCAAAGTGACAAAGACTGCCAAATGCCTCACACTGTTTTTATCCCCAAGGAAAACACAGGCCATTGTCCTGGGGGAGTTAATTGATTTGACATAGTAAATTAGCCTGATGCTTTTAATGTAGAAGATGCCCACTTATTTGAAATCAGTCCAAGAGTATTGTATTAAGTCTTGTTTCTTAAAAATACTTGGCATTTGGCATCTATGCTGAGCCAAAGGAAGTGTCCAGAGTTGGAGGGGGACTGTTATAAAAGAGCGTCCTCTGGACCCCACAGCACAGGGGAAATAAAAATCACATCCAGCTGGGGTCTTGCCCTGGCCCACCCAGGCTAACACCCACTTCCTCAGCATTCTGTGGGAGAGGGGAAAGGGGCATAGAGAGCGAGGCCCAGGGAGATAGTTAAATGGAAGATTTTTCTTGCAATCTTCCCCAGAGAGGGCCTGCTGGAACTTCCATTTAGAGAAATGCTGTCCTTGACAAATGGTAATTTTTCCCCCACTACCAGACAAATTACTTGGAGTTAAATTTAATATTTTTTTTCCTTTAGAAAAGAAATAATCATTAGCCTCAGAAGCAAAATTGGAGTTAAGGCTCCAGTGATATAATAATAATAATGTGCGCTCACACGGATTCTTTCAAGCAAAGGTCTCCGAAGCTTTGCCAAACATTAATTAATTAAGCCTTGCAGGTCCCCCCAGGAGGCAGGTAGCTATTATCTCGGCTTTCCAGATGTGGAAACTGAGTCTCAAGGAGGTGAAAGTGATTTGCCCAGGGTCACTCTGGGAATAAGAAGTAGGACAGGACAGAGATTGAAATTACAGAATCTGCCCCCGTGGCCAGAGTCAAGGAAGTTTTCTGCATTTTCTTTCTCTGGGGCATTAGAGGGGTCTGAAGAACCAAGGGGGGGGGAATTCATACGCAGGACTAAGCATTTAAATCGACAGGGAGGGGCTCCCCAAACTACCTGTTTTGATTTGCAAGGTTTAGGCTGCCTGGGATTCTGCTAAAATCTGGAAATGAACAGGGCGTGGTTAGGGAAGGTATGATTACAAAATGTTCCAGAGAGAAAACACCGTGTTCATTTTTCATGGAATTATTTCTACCTAACCTCTATGTTAGGTTCCTGTTAGACTAAATTCAGGAACACACTGCAAACAAAATCAACCTTTTTTCTTTCTACAGTTAAAAAACAAATAAATAAATTGAGAAACACAAAGGAATGAGGTGAATTTCAGAAGGGGATGCAGAAGGGGACAGGGCTTCTGAAGGATATGGAAAATGATCAGAAGCCATTTAGCCAGACAGCAAACCCTCTACTCACTGTTTCAAAATCTACATACTGGGGCCTTTATCAGACCTTATAGGAACCTACTGCCTCCAGCCCTTATCAGAGGATCCCCACCCTACTGAAAAACTCAGTTTAATCCTTACCCTACTAAAAAGCCCAGTTTAAACAGAAAACTCAAATCTTGGTTCCCTCCCTGTCATTCCCTCTAAACTGCCCCAGACTGCAAGTGGCAGGGGAGTCCCAGACTCCACTGGGTCCCCCTCCCCAGGTTTCTCCCAAATAAACCTGTCTTACTGTTGAGCCACCGCTCTCCTATTTCCATCATCTTTGTCTCTTTCCTTACAGCTTCAAAGGGTATTCTGTGGATCTCCAGATACACTGTGACTTGCCCTGGGCACTGCTCATTCTTCGCAGGAATTTGGTAGGAGAGTCTGTTTGGAAGAAGAGCCCTGGAACCTGGGGCTTCTCTCCTCCACGCCTGGTTTAACAGCTGAAAAATTCCACCAGGTGAATTCCCCGCCCTCTCTCCCACCCTCCCATCCTGGGTGCTGCTGACATATATTTTGATATTTCCTCCTGAGATTATGCCTCACATAATGAATTTGATTCTTCCATCGGTTCTCTCTTCCCCTCACAACTCTGCAGCTTCTGAGAGTTTATCTGCTGCAAGATGAATCGCCCAGAGACTCCTGGTGCATCTTTCTTTACACTTCACCTCCCCCACTGCGGATGAGAAATAGACTTTTCCCTCATCCATCATAAGTCAGCATGACAAGGCTGTCGTTCCTCAGACCGACCCACTGCATCTTCCCTTTCTCCGCCCTGCTTCAGTGCGTGGCCAGCTTCCTTGGGATCAGTGGGGACCTTTACAAAAGATTTTAAATTGTGGTAGTCAAACCAGAATCCAATAAATAAATAAATAAATAACTACAGAAATAAATAAATAATAGAAGGGCAAAAAGTGAATTTAAAATATAATGTGTGAGGGAGTCCAGATTTCTTGACTCGGTACACTCTTCTCTTTAAATAGGGTATTGTGAAATTCTAATAAATCCAGTCTTTTTCTTGACATGTTATCAATCTTCATGCTTCCCTAGAGGGCAAAGGGTAAATTCTATTTGCCTGATTTTACAGGTTGGGAAAATGAGACAAAAAGAAGTGAAGATGGAAGGTTATGACAGAAGGCCAGAGGAATTAGACTTTCTGGGGCCAGGAGAGAGAAGGACGAAAAATGCACAAGTGGTCTCTGAGAGATAAGAGTAATGAATGTAAGTAAGATACGGACAAATTTCCTATCATTCCCCTCCTGCCTGTCCTTCCAATGGGGACTAAAGGAATAAAATGGATTCTGATTTTAACATAGGAGAAATCCACATGAGCTGTTGAAGTAGAAGCCCACAGCACAGGCACTGAAGAGACTTGGGTTCAGGCCAGGCTGGGATGCAAACAGCTGAAGTGCACTTCACAGATACACCTTCAGCCTGCAAGGGAGGGAGCAGCAGCCCTGTTCATCTCTAAAATGGCCAAAGACTTCTCCAAATGGCTCCTACTACTAAGTCTCTTTGACTCTTTGATTTTTTTTAATTTTTTTTTGTTTTTTTACTAACAGGGTTTGAGATACTAAACTAGCCAAGGGGAGTTAAGACATCCTTCATGGGAAGCTGTTTGAGGAGGGACTCTATAATCTTGGACAAACCGAACGAATCCAGCTGACCCTGACTAGTAGTCATTCATGTGACCTGGATAGCACTGCATCTTATGTTCACCAGGACAGGACAGAGGAGCCTACTTGAACTGTTTCACCAAACCCTAAGGTAGATCACTATGTAAATAAGCCGCGACCATGAAGGAGCCGCTGCTGGCAGTTGTGAGATGGCTTCACAGCTGGGCTGTCACTGATCAATTCCATTTGATGGGTTGAGGGTATGTGATTGAGTGGCCAGAGCATTTGTCTCTGCTTTGGTCAGGCTACAGAAGTCCCTCAAGAGTCCACCCACTATCCTATCACTAGTTTTTCTTCATGGATGACATGGATAGGGAAAACCTTTGCTTTCAAATGTTATTGAAAGATTTAATTAGCACCATTTGAAATTTTTGAATGGAAATTGCCACATTAGTCATGATTATTATCCATTTTCTTTAAACATAGGGCCAACTGCTAAGCTGTTAGGCACAAGCATGGAAATTACAAAAATATTCAAATATCCATTATCTGGGACTTTGTTTGCCAAGCATCCTATCTAATCAGGGGAAGCCTGCTGGAACAGATGGGCCTTACATTGGACCCTCCTAAGCCAGAAACTTGGACATGTTGGGACTGAGTGAATCCAAGTGCCAAATGTTGCTGCCATTACAAAGAACTCGTTTCTACTCCCCAAAAAGCTTGTTTTCATCAAACATTGTATTGTCCCACCTGCAGTCTGTCTCTGACTTCAGCAACACAGAAATTGGAAGGTGAGCTTTGACTTTTCTTTAAGAAGGCTCATGGCATTGAACATAGCCAGGAGGGGATGGGGATTTAGCTCAGTGTCAGAGGGCTTGCTTAGCATGTGCAAGGCCCCGAGTTCGGTCCTCAGCCCTGAAAAAAAAAAAACAAAAAGAACATAGCCAGGAATCTTTGGAATATTTCTGGGGTATTTCCAGGCACAGGGACTGCCAGTTTAGGGACCCAGGGAAGACAGAGCCCACTTTAAAGAGAGGCTTGTTCCAAGCTGTTTAATTGCAGGTGCTTCGACATAGAGAGAGTGCCTTCATTTCAACTTTATATTTATGAGTAGTTTACAGAAAGCTTTGGAGCCAAAGGAAACAAATTTGGTAAACACAGTAAGTAATAGATTCAACAAATACAGCTAAGGATAAAGGACTAATTTACATTTAATGAGACAGCGATTGTTTATTAAATAAGAAATGGTTGTGCTTATAAAGATGGCCTTAAAGGTTTTTCAGGAAGAATACATTAAGCTTTGAATATAGCTTTTTCATATTCAAAAGATGTAGCTGGAGGAATGGGGGAGGGGAAGAGTTTGCAGAATGAATCAGAATGTAAGAAGCTGATAACTTCTTCTGGAATTTAGGGCACTGGACAAAAATGTAATGGAAAATAAATTCCACAAAAGGTTCTCTTCCATGGGTGTTATACTGCAGGCTGACCCCACAGTATTGATTTTTTAAAAAATAGTATATGATTACCAGAGAATTGATGGCATGTTGGGACATATATTCTGGCCTTGACCTTGTATAATGGATTTTTGAATCAAAATTTCTTCAACTGTGTTTACAACCGTGGAGATCTATGTTCGGTGCTGCTGTCTCTGTCATTTCTAAGTGAGGGAAAAAAATGGGAATTTCCACATACGAAACTGGAAAACTCTCTAGCTTCCCATAAAGGATAAGACCAAACAAAAAGTATGAGAATTGACAGTCCTTCATATCTACCAGTTGCAAAGACACACTGAAATGCAGCATTGGTTTGGACTTTTACATGCAGGAATTTATAAAAGTATGTGGTATAGCAATAGTGCTGATTCATTCTGGGTTACAAATTATTTTTCAGCTTGCTGTGTCAGAGCTTAAATAGCTCCAAATGCAGAGTCAGAGCAGCTGAATTTGAGTCCTAGTCTGTCATGAGCTGGTTGGGGTAGAAAAATCCTAGTTTTTACCAATATTCCTTTCTGCTTTAATAAATGAACATTGCATTTTCCAGCCACTGTTGCAGTGAGATCAACTGTGCAATTTTATTCTGGTGAGAGTTGGAGTGATGTTTACACTGTCAGGTCAAGACTTTAGAAGGAATGGATGTAGTATTCCCTTGTTCTGTTACTCATCCCTATTATGTAGGTTATGGATGTGATGGTGAGTGCTGAAGCAGCCACTTTGGGGCTAGACTTTTAAAAGTTGTGGGGATGAAGGACATTCCACCAACCCTGAAGTAAGCTACCTGAAAGAGAAATACATTTGCATCTTGATGAAGCCCTCCTATTTGCGATGGCCTTGTTAACAGTGTCTTAGCCTATTTCTTGAATAATATAGAATTTGGTTATAATGGTCTTTGAATTTAAAACATTATTTTGTGCATTTTACTTCTGTGTTAAATGCAAAGCTTCTGAAAGGTTGAGTCCATATGTAATAAAATTGAGACTGTGAAGTGACTGTGACATACTTTCCTCCAAGAACATTAAGACTACTAAAGGGAATAAAGGAGAGGTATAGCATAATCCTTAAGATTATCATCTCATCACAGGAGTATCAAGAAACAGTGGATTGAAACACCAACAGTTATTGGAAGGTTTTTTTTTTCCTCCAGTAGAGATGAAAATGGAAAAAAATAATGCTGAGTGAAATAAGCTAAACTCGAGATTCAAAGGTAGAATGTTTTCTCTCAGATGTAGAAGCTAGAGTAAAACTAAGGATAGGGTGAAAAATAGTTAAGTTTGTATAATAGACTCACCAAAGTCAGAATAACGCATGATCTAGGTGAAGTCTAGCTATGTGAGAAGGGCCAGGGCTGGGGGAGGATGGAAAGGGATAAGCGGGCTATAAATACTGAATGGTATATTTTACTCTTCAGAGAAACTAAGTAATACTCATATAGGTATTTAAATCCAGAAAATTCAAAAAAATTATTATATGTATATGCATGCATTAATATCTGTAATCAGGAAGACTGTAGTGGAGGTATGAGATGGGGGATTGGGCACCAGGAGGGGCTGTGGGATCCTGGGTAAGAATTGGGTTCATGTTACACTGTCATTATGTGAGAAAGTATGAATGTGTAAAAACGAATCCCTTCACTATGCAAGACGATACTGCATCAGTAAAAAAGAAAAGAAAGAAACACTGTATTGAAACACCAACAGTTATTGGAAGGTTTTCCCCCCAACCCCCACTAGGGATTAAAGACCACATGCATGCTGGGCAAGCACCCTGCTGCTGAGCCACATCCCCAGCTCAGTTGATAAGTATTTTGCTGTAATGAAAGGAGTAGTCCTGGGAACAGCCAGGTGTTTTACTAAGAGCCTTACAAGACAAATTTTAGATCAGGCCTTTGGGTTCATGTCTGAAACCACAAACATAAGGACGTTGGCTTATCAAAGGAAATCCAAGTCAGTCGGAGCAATATGCTGGCTTTGTAAAAGGAACAGGTTAAACCAAACTTTATTGTTGCTCTTCTTCTTTTTTTTTTTTTTTTAACATACCTTGACATGCATTTCATAGTGAATCCTTTAGTATTAAGAAAACATTCAAATATCACAGGAAATGGTAAAGTAAGTCCATCTATGCATCATTCAAGTTCAACAATTATCAAGATTTTGTTGCATTTGTTTATTTGTCTTTGTATATTCTTTTTTCTTTTTTTAATTTTTAATTTTTCAGCATGAATCGTACACATATAGGATAGTACATCAGAAACATGAATTCTCTCTGACAGTTTTAAGTCCTACGCAAAGGGAGCAGAGCCATATACAGAGATGTAGGAGTGGAGGGAACTCCATTCCTTTTCCTCGAGCAGATCTCTGTCCTCTTGAAGAAAGGAAAATTGTAAACAGTTGTCTGGGCAGCACTTGTTCTGCCTGCTAACATCCAACTTTTCAGGTAACAACATAAAGTGCTTGGGTTATTAGAATATTGTCTTCCCTATTAATAAACGATATTCAAAAATCCCCAAAGGATTACCTTGGAATGGTTTTAATAATAGGATGGGCATATATGTGGAAATAGAGGCAATTTTTACAAAACTTGAGAACAAAATGGACATATAACTCTAGGCCAAAGAAAAGAGGCAGCTGAGCCTTATTATCAAATAATAAAATGAGTAGTATTTTTATACACAACTGTGAGGATTAGGGAGAAGTCTTCCTTGTCTGTCCCTTTGTTCCTTGACAATCTAAATAATCACTGACTACTGGGAGCTATAGATCTATTCAGGTCTTTGTGCTTTAAGCCAACCAGGGCATATGTGTCAAGTGTGCATATGGCCATGAAAAGAGTCAGGGCCTGGAGGGCCAGCACTGGGGAGAGCCAGTGGGGACCCTGTGCTTCTCCAAGGCTGCAATGGGACTAGGTCACTATGGTCCAGCATAGCCCATGTTGACCTCAGCGCCCCTGTGTTTTGGTGGTGTCTGTGTCTCAAGTAGCTGGACTTAGAAGGTAGAATCCCAATGTATAAAATTCTGAGAGAGCTCTTTGGGTGGTTTCTGCTTATGTGTCAGTACTCAGCAGAAAGTATCAGTGGAGGGCAGTAAGGGACAGGGTTTCACTGGTAGGTAATTTTTTTTTTTCTCGTCAGTGGCAGAACCCCTCTCTTCAATGCAGAATCCCTAGATAGCAGCAGCAGTGCCACCCTCCAGAGCTCAGCTGTATGCTGCAAGATGAATTGTGCATTGGCCTCTGGGGCTTAGCTCTTTTTACCTTCCAGTCTTAAGTTGACATTTAGCATTCTTGAAGAGATACAGTTTTGATAGACCACTTCTCACCTTCCGTTCCTACCCCTTCCCCACATCCCTTGCTAACCCCATGGTCAAAATGCCCCAAAAAGCATCTAACTATGCACAGCTTAAGTGCATCAACCATGGGTTCCGGGGAGCTGATAGTCAGAAGCAAAGACAAATGCATTCCTGTGTCGCATAACAGAGCTGATAAAACACAATCAAGGTAATTTAAAGACGAGTCTTCCCGATTAGAAATAAGCTAAATCTACTACAGATTCTCCTTGACTCATGATAGGGTTATATCCTGATAAACCCATCATAAATGAAAAATATCATTAAATCAAAAATATCCAAAATGCACTTAATAAACCTAATCTACTGAATGTCTACTGAATGTTATCTCTTAGCATTAAAACGTCCTCAGAACACATACATCCACCTACAGTTGGGCAAAAGTCATCTAAAACAAAGCTTCTTTCATAATGAAGTATTGAATAGCTCTTGGAATTTGTTGAATATCTTAGTGAGAGTGTAAAGCGTAGTGATTTCAGGCTATGCTTTTCACTCCAACCTAAAATTGAAGATTGGCTAAGTTGAGGCTAAGTTGTAGGTTGGGGACTATCTGTATTGGTTTTAGGTCAGGGAACCTAGGTCTCCTTAGGAAAGAAGGCTTTATGGGCATTAAAAGTTTTGAAGATCTTGAAACTATGATTGAATCATGATGACAGAAGGAATCTCACATATATCAATCTGTCATAATGAACTCTTATCTACAGCTCTGCTTTCAAAGGCGAAGTTTGAAGCATAAAAAGGTGAAATTGCCCCTCGTGGTCAGGGAATCACGGACAATGTGGAGCAATGAATATTGCTCTGGGAATGATACTCTGCTTTTTTATTCTTTTGAGCCAAATTACCCAATGCACAGGACACACTATTCACAGAGCATGACCCTGCTGTGACACACAAAGACATATGTTACAGCCTCAGCTACTCCACTGTAAGCATAGCTTCTTCCTTCTTCCCTAAGATAAGTGAATTAGTTTGAGAAATAGAAGTCACTTAAATGTAAATGTTTCCTGTTTCCTCCAAAAACACTGGTGTGCTGGAGTGTGCTGTCTTTACCTGTCATGGAACACTGACTTCGAAAAAAAAAAGAGTTCTAAATCTAAATCACCTGGAATCACCTTTTCTTGTTATACTCACATAAACATGCAGACACCATGAATATATATTATCCTATTATCAGCATTCAGCACCAGAATAGTAGGAATAAGAGCAATAGCTAACATTTACAACACAGTCTTCTAAGGTATGTTTTTTCATTTAATTATCAAAATTTTCTGTGGAATTGGTACTACTTGTATAGTCTTTTATAGAGCAGGAGACTGAGGCACAGAAATTTTAAGTGATTTTCCCCAGGATTTACAACTTGTTCAAGGCAAAACTAAGCTTTAAACTCTACCACTGAACTATACCCACAGCCACATTTGTTGTTGTTGTTAGTTTTACTGGCCTTGTACTTTGCACAGGATGGTGACTTAAAATTGGATGAGAGGAAGACATCAGAGGCATCCTGGTTTCTAATCTTGCACTCAAGTTGGTTTTCACTCTTGTTTCCAATCTTGCATCTCTGCTTGAACTCAGCTCTGAGTATGTTCTCTGCCATGAAAACTCTCAGCACACAGACCCTTGCTCTCAATATATCAAGCCAACATTTCTTGGCAAATGCAAGACAATTTCCTTTGACTCTGTTCCCCTGGAGACTGGCTCACTTTCTCTGGAGGCACAAGTACAGATCTGGAAGCCACCAGTCACGACCAAAGGCAGACTGCTGTAATGTAACACTTCCTTGCTCACCACCTCTGGGGTTTGTGTCTTGGGGCTCCGTGTGTACTGTCATTGATGGCACTTAAAATTTTTCTATTAAGTCAATTCCTCGAGGGTAGTAGATGCCTAGGGAAAAAATGTTATCACAAAAAGTATGTTCTATGCCTCCTGAGATTGTCATCCTCCTAGAGGACAATTCTGACAAAGGACAAGGCAGAAGCATGGGTCTTTTTTGCCTGGGCAAGAGCTAGCAAGGTCCCTCTACCCAGACACTATCTGAAAATAGAAGCTGCCAACTCATCTGGGACCAACTGAAGAAAGTGAAAATGCTCCCAGACTTCTTTATACTACACTCGTTCCTAATTTACCTATAAATGGGTGTGCTGTGGATTGCAATTTTGGGACTGTGTAGGCTAATCAGGACCCTTAGTTCATGCTTCTTTAGTGGAGCACTGTATTCCCCGTTCATCTCATCATCAAGAAAAGACCTGGGGCTGGGTGTGATGGGACATGCCTGTCCCAGAGACTCCAGAGGCTGAGATAGGAGAATCTCAAGTTTGAGGTCAGTCTCAGCAATTTAGTGAGGCTGTAAGTAACTCAGTGAGACCCTATTTCAAAATAAAAAATTTAAAGGACTGTAAATGTGACTCAGTGGTAAAACACCTCTGGGTTCAAATACCCACTGCCAAAAACAAACAAACAAAAAAACAAACGAAACCTGTTTCCAATATAGATTTAAACATTAGGGCAAAGTAGTCTTCCTGTCTAAAGGAATTCTGCTCAGATCATCATTTCTTTCCCCAAGGAATCAATCCAAAGAGAAACAAACAAAAAATGGCACAATATATAAATTGACTTTGACAGCTGGGCATGGTGGTATACACCTGTAATCCTAGCAACTCAGGAGGCTGAGGTAGGAGGATTGCAACTTCAAAGCCAGCCTTAGCAACTTAGCAAGACCCTGTCTGGAAATAAAAAATAAGAATGACTGAGTGTTTAAATGCTTTTGGGCTTACTCTCCAGTACCAAATAAATAAATAAACTTTGACTCCTGATTGGGAGCAATGCTTGTATTTATGTTATATTGATGGCATGTATGGAATTAACTGTGATTTAGAAAGTGTGTGGGTTCTGTAAAAGCCTATTCTCTTGTCTTTCTGTGCTGGTCATACTGAGAAACCTAGAGTAATTTAATTAGGAAAGGAAGCTAGGAAGGATTCTTGACATCAACAATTTCTATCTTGCATTCAGGAGAACTGAGAGATGGTGCCCTTCAAAAGGTGAAGCAAAGCACTTTTAGGCAATCATTGAGTTTCTCCAAGAAACAGAGAGTGGAAAGTCCAGGTAATAAAAAAGAAAAAAATACTTTTAACATAATTGCTCTTGGTTTGTAGCAAAGTACTTTTAAGATATAATTATTTAAACCTTGGGGATTGTTTTGCTTCTAACTTGTGTATTGTATGACATTGCATGGTACAAAGCAAAAATTAAAAAAGAAAAACCCAGAAAAATTAGTAGGCTATAGTATTAAGAAGTATCATCAATTGTTCTCTTTCAGCTCACAAGTTTTACCTGTATATAAATATATATATTTGAAGGTGGTCTAAGTAGAATTTGTATACAAAGAGAGAGTATTTGTGACAACATTTATTTATAAAATATTACCTCCCTGAGAATTTGATTTTCTCTGCCAAAATTTATGTGACTAAATTGTGTTTTTGGTCAATAATTGATATGTCACTAAGTGCTGGAGGAACTTAACTTCTTTGGGGTATACCTTAAGCCTCAAGCTATCACAGGGTCATCAGTGAGGTTGTATCGTGTTCACTCATTCATTAAATAACTTTTACTGAGAGCATGCTTTCTTCCAAACTTTGTCTTAAAACTGTGGACTTAAGTATGACAAGGCCATGAAGGGATCGCATGATCTTGAAGGGGAGACAGCTATGACAACACATCTTGACCAGAATCTGATAAGCAACAAAGCCAAAATAAGCACACATTATTGAAACAGAGAAAAGGAGAGAAGAACTGATCCTCAGAGGATTTAAAGGTAGGAAGAGAAGCACCCACAGAAAAGTGATAGCACTGAACAGCTGGTAGACAAGCCAGGCGGACAAGTCAAAGACTGGAATGGAAGCTCCTGGTGGCGGGGGGAATGATAGGAATGTGGGTTAAAGGAACTTGAAATAGCAAGTGTTCAAATTCATTGGAAATGACAGTGGAAACACATGTGGGTGACAGGTTAGAGGTGACCATGGTTGCCATATGGTGGTAAAAACTTGGTTTTACAAATAATGGAGAAACCTTGATGATCTTAAAACTATAGCATACCCTGGGTAAGACTTGCATTTTGGGAGGGTCCCACTGGAAATAAGGAAATTAGATAGAAAGGAGAATAGAAACTACCATAAGAAAAATACATTGGGAAAAATTATCATGATGAAGGTTAAAATTTTTGTATTTCTGACTAATGTTTTTGTGAGCTCAAAGGGTGAAAATAGAGTTCCATGCTGTGTAAACGGGGAACTCAGTGGTTTTAGGAACCAACTGGATGCAGACAATGTGGGGGAAGAGGGAAACAGGCTGAGTCTCTGATTTCAAGAAGAGTGTGATGCCACTCGTAAAATTAGGAAACACAAGAGAAAATCCAGACTAGATGGTTAGAAAGGATGAGTTCAGTTATAATCCTCAGACTCTAAGGAATCTGTGTGTCAACAGGGGAAGATGAGTGGAAAACGCTTTCAGGCACACATCTAGTACTCAGGAGAGTGAAATGCTCTGAGTTCAGGGAAATCATTTAAGCCTTTTTAAATCTGTGGAATCTACAATACATAAAAAGTGCATAGAACATAGAGGGGCTGCTTGATGAATTATTGTAAACTGAAGACCCAGGTAACAACGACTCAGATAAAAAGAAACATCATCAGCATCCCAGAGACCCTCCTGTATCCCTCCACCTCACTAAGCATGATGCCTGACCTAAATTTATCGTAACCACCGCTTTGATAAGTTTTTAAATTTTTTTTTTAGTTATACCATCTAAACATGCATTCCGAAACTTGAGTTTAATTTTGTCTGCTTTGGGATGATAGATAGTATGTGTTCTTTTATGTCTGGCTACTATGGTTCAGTGGGGTTTGTGTTTCTTCCTTCTTGTGTGTGCTTGGAATCTACGGTTTTCAATGCTGTTTGACATTCCATTGAACGAATATACTGCAATGTATGTCTTCATTCTACCATGATAGGCATTTGCAATGTTTCCATCTCAAGGATATTTTAAACAATATTGACAGGAACATTCCTGGACAATTTCCTTGCTCTGTATGTACATACATTTGTTTTAACTAGGAGTGTGATTTCTGGGTCATCTGATATGCATATCTTAAACTTTGGAAGATAAAGGCAAACCCTTTCCCAAAGGGAAAATACCAATTTCCATTTTCTCTGTATTTGAGACCTACCATAACTCTACCTCTTCATCAACACTCAGCGTTGGCAGAGTTCTTTTCTATTCTGTCTCTCCCTGTCTCTTTCCCTCTCACTTCCTTTCTTCTCTGACCTTGGCTCTCACCCTCTTTCCTCGCCTCCCTTCCTTCTTCCTTTCCTAGCTTCCTTTTTCATTCTGTTGTGTGTGTCTTAATATCTCATTGTGTTAATTTGCCTGTCCCTGATACCTAATGATGGTGAATTGACCTTTTGGGTCCTGTTTTATAAAATGCCTATATAACTTTTTTGCTCACTGGAGTCTAGTGGTACATGTGGCAACCCTAGCTGACAGGAAGTTCCACTTCCCCTACTAGTTGTGTAATAACTATGGTTGATCAAAGCTGTCTGCCCCTGTGTTCTGCTATGTTCAGGAGTGGTAGCTGTGACAGGTGAAGTAAGAGTTTAACTTCAAAAATTAATTTTCTGCTTTGTCTTATCACCTGTTGACTGCATCTGTTGCATGCTTCTGGCTTTTGTCCCTCTCTCTGATACTCAGAGGAAGTCTCCAGAAGGATATCTGAAGGTCTTCTCAAGGTCAGAACAGGCAGGAAAGAAATAGCAGGAATAAACCATTTACCCACAGAGCAGTCTCCTGAGTACAGGATGCTTGAACGTCTGCAAAGACGCCAACAGAAGATATAAAGGAAAAATGGTGGATGGGTTTGCTCTTTGTTTCATATGCTTGAAACACATTGGTTTTAACACAGTTAAATTGGTTTCTCAGCTGCAAGACTTCCTGGAGCCTTTATGTACACTGAGAATTGAATTTCCAAGAGGAGGATAACAACAGATATCATGTTCCCAAACTTCTTTGACCATTGCAATTTTTTTTTCCTTGAGGAACATCTCACAGTATTTCTATACAAGATATGTTCCCTTTCTCATTGAAGTTCATTCATTTTTGATTGTCTAGTTCTAACAGATTAACTTCTTCTCTTGACTCCTTAAGAAGTCTTTCCTTTATAAGTCATTATCTTCTGGCTTTGTTCTTGAAAGTTCACCTTGAGTCTCTCCCATTTCCTTCTCCCCGTGAAATGGTAAGTAAAGTGTTCATGAAAATCAAGAGCTCTGGAGTCACTGCTACTGCTAGGAAGATAGTGTTCATTAACCACTTCACATTTATAAGCCTCAGTTCCCACGAACAGATAAAGATCATTTCATAATGTACTTTTTTTTTGTTTTGGAAGCTTAATTAATACATCTCATGTAATGTGTTCAATGTGTTCACAATAGTGCTTGGCACCTAGTGAATATTTAATGTACTTATCTATTGCTTTTATTATTGTCTTGTTCTTTCTGCTTCTTTTGAGTGTGCCTTCCTGATTGTTGGGATCCAGGGCCTCAGGCATCCCCTGGAGTGACGCAAGCATGATTCTTCCCTGAAGGACGTGGACTGCAAGCCATCCCACACTTAACAATACCAATTTCATACATATATGCACACGAGTGCCTAGGAAAAAGACGTTACCTTCAAGTACAGGTTGGCATTTGAAAGATGGAACCTCATTGTTAGTGTTAGGATGTTAATCATCTTTGGGGCAGAATTTAATTTCCTCGTGTGAATATTTTATTTTTTTCCTAGACGCTTCCTTAATGAAGATTTTTTTAACACTGCATGTAATTGCTTTGAATAACCTCCAGTAGAATGAATCTGTCTACCTGAAAACTCTTTCTCAGTGTCCAAGAAATATGAGCAAGTGGGATGAAAAGCTCTGAGTACCAGTAGTCATGGCCCTTTGTGATTTGGGGCAGACTACTTCTTCCTTGGAGAGTAGTATTTTGTTGTTCTTGTTTTCCTGAGAAATTAAGGATGTAGACACTAATCTATGGGCTTGTTGTGGTATTATATGTATGAAAGATTTAGTTTAGCACTTGACATCTTATAGGCAGTTGATAACTCTTTGACTTTCTTCTGTTTAAACGTTTTAGACCCCATTTGAGCCTGGAGTTTCTTCTACAGAGGTGCAACCCTAGAGATGCATTTCCTGATTATGTGACAATCAGAGTGATCCGAGGCACCATGGCAGATATACACAGCATTCATTCTTAAGGAAAGGCCCCGAACTCCATGCCTCTGGGTTTCTGCTGACAAACTTGATAAAAGAAACCTGAGGATAGTCCACAAAGAGCTAAAGCCCCCTTTCCCAACCTGCCTCTGAACTCTCACTGTACTTTCTTGGTATCACTTTTTGGTCACAAAAATGAGTGATGAATGGTAGAGGTGAGGAGTTTTTTTTTTTTTTTTTTTTTTTTTTTTGCCATCAATCCATTCATTCTCTTATTAATTATTCCTACTTTTAATCATGGCATATGCACAGGTGCCATAGAAAAAATAAAGATGGATAAGATATAGATTCTACATTCAAGGGCAATCTGGTCATTGGCTATTAACCCTTTGTTATTGTACCTCCTTATTGCTACTTTTTCTGTATCAGTGTCCCAAATTTCCAGGTATTTGCTAACTGATCTTAAATATGTGGTTGATAGTAAAAACTTTCTATTAGCAGGGGTGGTGGCACATGTCTGTAATCCCAGCAACTCAGGAGGCTAAAGCAGGAGGATTGCCAAGTTCCCTAAGCAACTTAGTAATACCCTGTCTCAAAATAATGCATAAAAGTGGGCTGGAAATGAGGCTCACTGATTAAGTGCCCCTGGGTTCAATTACTGATATAAATAAATAAATAAAATTTTATTGTTGGTTTGTCCTTTCATTAGTTGTGCATGCTAACTGCAGGGTTTAGAAATACTAAAAGACCTGGAGGAAATGGGTGCGTTTGATACATATCACATAAATAAAGTAACATGTGTCAGTCTCAAACTTCTTCCCTTCCCTACCCTCAAGCATTCCTTCTGGGCACCATAGAAAAGGTCTAGACTGGGAAAGCAAACTTGGCTAGATCCATTCCAGTGGGAATCAGCAAACTTTTGTATCCCCTGGAAACTTGTTAGCGTCACATTTAACCTAAATGCTATCATAATTATTATAACTTTACATTTATACAGCACTGGGTCTCCGGGGAGAAAAAAGTGATATGAATATAAAATAAGGTGATCAAATTTCACTCCTCCCTTCTAGGGAGATTGAATATCTAGTTTTCCTTTTTTTTTCATTCCCTGATTCATTCCTTGAGGCAGCACCTGGATGTACTGCCTGGGGACTATTTCTTTTCTAGGTGGGATCTACTTGGAAAAATGCAGAGCGGGAGGGTTATGGTGGAGGCAAATACATTTGTGGCCAAAGGGAAAAAGTTTTACAAGGATTAAAGAAGAAAAGGGACTAAGATTTATTAACTACCTAGTAAATTCCAAGCCCTGAGTTACTTGCTTTACATATCCAATTTAACAGTCACTAAAATTCCTGGAGAAATATCATTTATACTTAGTTTATCATTATGGAAAGAGAAATTCATTTACATTCAGGAACTTGCTCAAGATCATTTTCTGAATATGTGGTAGAGGTTGAGTTTAAACTTCCCTGTCTCCTTCCCAAGCTTCTGCTGTTCCGGGAGTGATTGGAAATCAGTTTATGATCCTATCTGGATGCCTCCTGGACAGGAGGTTCAGTGGCCACATACCGCCCAGCCCTGAGCTAGGAGGTTTGAGAAACACCAAGACCTATAAATCCTGGCTCTCCCTTCAAGACTTTTCAAGAAGAGAGACAAGAATTGACACACAGAACCCTGAAACTTTGATCCATGTGTACTAGAGTTAAATGGGAAAGCATGTCAGGAGGATTGTTGGAATGGAGGGGACAAGGAAAGAACTTGCAGTTAAACTCTACTGAAGCTTGTTGAAAGGAAAGGGATGGTGCAGGAACTCAGGGAACAGGAACTCGGAGCAAAAAACATTATGGTAAAGGAGGCACATGCCCCAAGGCCCAGAGATGGCTCTAGAAGGTTTAAGGGCAGGGAGAAGACTGTCCTGCCTAGGGGAACAAGCTTAGCTGCTCCTGAAGCCTGGTAATTGGGTTTAGAAGGAGACAAAAGTATAACTTGAGGAGCCATGGAAAGAAAGAGAAAAGTTCTTCTGGGCCTTGTGCTTTCCTCCAAACCTGAAGGCTAATTTTTTTCTCATTCCCTACTAGGTCACTGGGAAGCTTGGTAGACAGCTGACTTGGTGTTTGTCACTCAGAGCTTAGGTGATTGCTCCACTTACAGCCCCCAGTGGCTCAGGCAGCTGGAGAAACCATTGGGTCTCTCTTGCTACCAGAAAAAAGCTCAGGAAGAGCCTGGCAGCAAGCAGGGTGCATCACCTGGTGTAGAGAGGTAAGCACAGGTCGGCTCCTGAGTCCAAAAACATGACACTATTTACTGGGGCCAGGAATTCCTGGGCAGTTTTTCAACTTTAGCAGAAATCCCTGCTGTGCAGAATGTGAAAAGACAGGCAGGTGTCTTGAGATGGGATGATAGGGACAAGGGACAAAAATCAGGGACAGCATGGAATTGTTAATATAGAGTACTGCCTGGAACATAGTTTCTATCGAAAGTCATGGAGCAACAGAAAAATAAAATCAACCAAGTGGTAAAAAAGCAACTTGGTTTAGATTGTTACAGAAATAAAGACCTTATACACAACCTATTTTAAAGTGAAAGGATAGGATACATAATGCTTCAGTGACATGGCTCACTGTGTCATAGTCCTGAAAACCCCTCCTGTCTCCCCAAATTTCAAGTGGAAGCCCTTATGTTGTGACATGGTGTCTTGTGTCTGGTGCACAAGATTTCATGTAATTATATCTCTTTTTAGTAAAAGTGAAACATGCTCACAGTATGAACATCTAAATACACTTAAACACCACTGCAACCCAAGCGACTAAGACTGAGGCAGGAGGATCACAAGTTTGAGGCTTGCCTTGTCAATTTAAGGAGATCCTGTCTCAAAATAGAAAAAAATTTAAAAATGAGGTAGCAATGTAGCTCAAGTAAAGCACCCCTCAGTTTAATATTTATCCCCCTCTCTTTCTCTCTCTCTCTCTCTCTCTCAAACACACACACACACACACACACACACACACACACACACAATCAAATGCACCACTAAAGTCTGAGATAAAATGTAAATACCTGCCTTCCTATTCCCTAAGTTAACTCCCATATGTAAAACTGCTTGCATTTTTCAGTGCTTGCCAGATTCCTGATGGTCAACTTCAGCTGTAATTCACTGGTGAATGTCTCATTGCTGCATTCTCCAGCCAGGTTAGATTATTTTCAGTTATTCATATGTTTGAGGCCATTTTATGTCCCCAGGCTTTTGATCAGGCAGCTCCTGCTGCCTCCAATCTCATTCTCTTACCAGGCCCCTGCATCTCACCCTCTGGTTGATGACAACTTCAACTCAGTTTAATAACCTGCCCAATGTCACTTGCTCTATGACAGTTTCTCAAGCATCCCTATAGATCTGTTCATCATCTTTAAACACGCATCATATGCTAAGTGAACATAATAGTGCCTGGATTCATGTTTTTCTCCTCTTGCCTGTTCAGTTCTGCTTGAGAGATTGTTTTGTCTATTCATCTCTCTGTTCTAAGAATTAGCAAAGTTATGGATGCAAAATAAGAGCTCTCAGTGAACATTGAAGGGAGGGATGGATGGATGGATGGATGCACACATTACACATACCAAACCAAATTTAGAAAAGTCCTCTAATTCCTTGTTGTGATCAAAAGGAGACAGAGAGAAAAGGAGAGAGATGAGAAGGAAAGTAGTTCAATTAAAAAAAAATTGAGGAAATACAACTAGCCAGAGGAGGCAGGAAACAAGAAAAAGGAAAAAGAAACAGAGAGAAAAGTTTCTATACTTTAAAAAAAAAATAATAATAATAAGATAAGCCATTCTAGTCACACTCAATTATTCACTTAAATCTATTTATTACAGAAATGATGCTGCTTATCATAGTTCTTTACATTCCCTTCATTCTTAAATTCTCAGAGAATGACTTCTGAGTGGATAGATTGAACAGTCCACTAAGGAAAAAAGTGCTATCTAAATTGCAGCATCCGCAAGAGGAGAAATGTTATAATTGTAGGCAAAAGGACTAACTTCTGTAAGAAGAAGGATAGTGTTAACAACAAAATAATGAATGACAGACTATGAAGGGTATGGCATCCGTAGGCAAAGGATCAAGCTGCGAATAACATTCCAGTGCCACAGTGGCCTGCCCTGCTCCACAAATCATCTCTGCCCACTGCCTTATTAGGTGGCCAGAGGTCCACTCTTGTATCTAGACTCTGGAATTTACCCAGAGAGCTCACTCCTGGATCGAATAGTTTTTCCGAGGAGCATCTCTAAGATCTAGCAGGCCTGCTCTCAGCCACCCTCTCTGTATATCTAGGGCCATGGAGCAGGGATCGTATTAAGAAGTATTAAATCCTCTAAATTTAGATCTGCGGTTGAATGAGATGATGTTGATATAAATATGTTTAATTGCTGAAACCCCTGGAATTCAAGAAGGAAATCATTTCAAGGTGAGGCAGCCTAGTGGTACCATGGGGCAGAACTCTTCTCGTTCTGCCTTCTTGGGCCTGGGAAATATTATCATAGGAAGAATCATCTCAGGAAAAAATCTCTAAGGATATAGGTTAGGTAAAAGCTTTGCAGAACAAGGAATAAGGGGCTCACAACAGGGACAGCTTAGGAGTAGAATTAAACTATTTGTGTGCCAGGAGTAGAATAGAATTAGATAAGAATCAGTGAAAGAAGAGGAGAGGCGCATTGAGGAAAGGAGTCAGTGCAACCAGGGGCTCGAGTCTGCTCCCAAGGTAGGACTAAAGGAAACACTCCCTTCTTTCCTAACATACTCTGTAGTAGTGAAATTTTTCAAAGCAAACTGTATTACTTTGAAATTAGAAAAAAATTTCACACATAAGCAAAAGAATAGAAAAGTATGGTTTCATCCCAAGCACCAAGGAGAGCTGTCTGAGAAACCAGAAGGACCCAAGATCCTGCTTCCTTAGCCCTCTTATTCGTAAGGCAGCATTGAATCCTTTCCACGTGACCTGCTCACACAGATCTTCTTCTACTTTTCTTATTTGCCAGGAACCAGGCTGAGAAGTGACTTAAGAACTGCTAAATGTGGGGTAGGGCCGAGGACGCAAGGAATCTCTACAAGAAACAGACCCAGTCTCTTTGCTGGGGAAGGGAGGAGAGGCCACCTGCCTGGCGTGTTTGCTAACACACAGGAGCTGCGGCCTGTAATCATCATTAGCTCTCTTTGGTGTTTACTGACTGTTATTAATTAGAATGAGCAAACTTGGCATTAATGTGTCTGCCATAAGGATGGAGGCTCTTACTGTACAACCATCCTGCATAAGCAGCTAGACTGGGGCTCATTTACCAAGGGTTGACAGGATGACAAGGCCACAGCACAGCCTGGGTGGAAGAGGGGGCTTGGACTTGTGTTTCTCTGAAAACTCAGAATTATGGAGAGCTGTGGTGGAGCAAAGGGGAGCAGAGCCTTTCTCCACTCTGCTCCTGTGGAAGCTTCTAGCAGGCTTCAGAGTAGCCTCTGAAAACAACAGTGGAAACCCCCAGGGTTCTTTGTCCCCATAAAGTACTCTTCTCTGGCCATAGCTGCCACAAGTTTCTCCCCAATCAGAAAATAACTGAGTACAACTTCCTGTGTATAACTGTGGGCCAGTGTCCTTCAGGATGAAGTGTGCCCTTGCATGAATCTTGGGAAGAGGCCAGGAGTGTATGCAGTTGCCAAGAAAGGGAAAACATTATTGAGTGTTCTGATCAATCACAGAGGATGAAGAACCACATGATTCTAAGGAAGATATACCTGTGGATTTCTCTTCTCTCAAAGACCAGGCTTCAAGGAGGAGACTGCCTTATGTGGGAAATTTAGAATCAGGGGAGGCAGAGGAACATGTCAGATAGATATATTCATGGTTAAATGGCCCAAGCTGCAGACAAGGGTCTCTAGGAAAAATTTCAAGTTGCTCACAAGCAGAATGCACAAAACATTTGTCTCAATGTCCCAGACATCCTATTTGCTCAATACACTATTTACAGGATGTTTTGCATATGTAAAAGATACTATATTGTCCTGATGTCCGGTTTACGGGCCAACCTTCATTTTTGTTCTTAATAATAATAAAGGATATATAAGATCTAGATTATGATTTGCAACTTATATGAATATACATGTGGATTTTATTAATATATTCACAGAACTGAAAACCTGGGACTTTAATGGGGTAAGGGAGTAGGTAAAGTCATCGTGGCCAGAGAAATCACATACTCGCTCTCAGCTTCCCTGAGAGGCAGCTTTATTGGCATCTTTGTAAGATGGACACCAGGGATGTGTCCTCCAAGTTCTGGGCCCCATGATTTGGATGGTTTGGGGAATCATTGTTTATATCCCCAGGGAATCTAACGAGGGCCAGAAGCACTGCAGGGCTCAAGCCTCAGCAACCAGGGAAATCAGCACCTGCATCCCTGTGGGACAAACACCTGATGAGGACCAAGGCTGCACCTCTCCTCACCTGTAGCCTCCTTCTTTTTCCCACTCTGGGTTTCAGTGGAGTCTGGGTCTGTATGGGTGATGGTGTCTGCCTGCCCTGCCACCAGCCACCATTTATGCTCTTTGAACTGAATTGGGAGTGGAAGTGGGGACCTTGTGAAAAGCAGTGAGAGCTGATAGAGAAGGACACTGAAATAGGGGTAGGTTTGGGTAAGATGGAAATTTGAGGAAAGGATGGGTTAGGGTTCTGTGTCAGCAAAGACACTAGGTCTCACAAAGTAGACAGCGGAAAGCCCTAAGACAACTGCACACTTCCGAGCGCTCAGCTGCTAAGAGAAGCAAAGGCCCTTTCATCAGAGCTTTGCTCTATGGGTGTCTGGTAAGCAACATTTATTCTTGTCACTGTCATCATGTGTCAGACATCCAGAAGCTCATGGTGCAGCTCTGAGGTGGTGCTGGTTACTGCCTCTCTGCTACATATGCTGTTGGAAATCTAGTCACCTAGTAGCCATTTGGAGAAGACCCAACTCAAAGCTGCTGCGAGGCCTATTTGACCCTCCAAGTCGAGTGGGTCTCTTCATCCTCTGTGGTCCTATTAGACTTTTTGTGCATTCTTTGAACGAAAATAAAATGACAGTCTTCCTATTTGGTTGTGAGATGCTCAAGGTCAATACTTATATTTTATTTATTTCTCCAACCTCCTAGAGCCAGTGTCTGATACACAGTAGGTATCCGTGAATGAGACAAATGTCTTCCAGAACCTGCTCTTCTACTAAAAATGTATTGGTGTTCACCAACAAGAAAACATAGGAACAATAAATTTAGTTAATGTTGAGCTAATGTACAAAAACATCAAAAGTAAGCTTTTGAAGGTAATTTAGATGTTACAGTATGGAGGAAGTGGAAGGGAAAGGAGGCCACCCTTACTGAACAAGTACTTCTTCCCGTGTGCAGTGCAAGGTCTTTTCAATACCTTATGTAATTCAGTTCTCACTATAACCGTGCAGGTAAGTACTGTTATTCTCATGCATACTCTCCTTATTGAATTCCTATTCTCAGGAAGCCTGTTCTAAATGGTAGAGTCCGGGGTGAACAAGAAGCAGAGAAGTTCTTATGGGCTGTTTACTACAACCTACAGGTGGTTCTGCAGCTCAGACAAGTGTCTTGCCTGGCATCACAGAGCTCCCAAAGGTTCAGCTGGAATTTTCCAATCTGGTCTGTAAGGTTCTCAGGTGGATACTCTTTGAACATTCTATATGATAGATACTGCAGAAGAGTTTTGCCAAGGTATTCTGAATTTCCATGATGCAACCAAGAAGGGAATTCTGAAAGGGAAAAACAAAACAAAACACAAAAACAAACAAATAAGCACACACACACACACACACACACACACACACACACAATCATAGCAATTCTGGAGCATTCCAGGGCCTCCAAACGGCTTTTGGTGGTGTTTAACAGATTCCATAATTTCATCAGTGGCTACTGGGCTTAGGATGAAGCACTGGATGGGGAAGGAGAGAGATTCTTTTCTGTCACTTTAAGTCCAAAATTGTTTTCAGGTGTTTGTTTAGAGTCAGGAAAGGGAGGCTGCCCGCCAAGCAGGGAAGAGGGTGGACGTGGCCTCCTTTAGACCTCTCCTCATCAGAGGTACTGTTTTGAGTAATGAGGAAACACGGGAATTGATTTGATGCTAATGAATAATCAGCTGCCATCAATAATTGTAATCACTAATCTGGTGCAATTAGAGGCAATTATAATAAATGCAATTTCCTCCCGAGCCACTAACGAACTACAGAAATATGAATTGACTTAAGGGGGTTGTCAGTGATTTATGTGATTTTGAGATCACGAATTTCATTATCTTGGTAAAGAGTTTTAAAGGGACAGGTACTATCTGACTTCACACCTACCTAAGGAGAAGCTAGAAAATGCAGTTCTAGAGACAATCAGCACAGAGGCTCCTATGTTACTCCTATAACTGGCTTTAAGTAATCCTAGATGCCTGCACAAACTCAGCTTGCACTGTCATGTGAAGTCTCTTATTCCTTTAAATTCTGATTACCATATAGTATCTTGAGTTCATACCTCAAAGTCCTGGAGAAGGTAGTCCAATCGATGCTGCAGGAGCAGGTGTTGACAGGGACATCTAGATGGAGACATGACTTTTTAAAAATTCAGTCATACCTATTGACTAGTCTATGACCCTCTCCACATTGAAATGAATCACTAGATTTCAACAGAAAGGCATCTTTAATCTAAATGTAATGGTTCTAGAGGTTGTCAGTATCTTTAAAAAAATGCTGATAAAAGCTGTAATTACATTAACTCTATTCTCAGAAATTTCAAATGGCCATCTATTTTAGAATGAATCAGCCAGGTTTTTCAAGGGGATCCACAACAAGGCTCTAAATAATTGTGATGGATCTTAGTTATCAAAAATGAAGCAAGAGGTAGGGGGGCCACCTTCCACCTTGCTCAGAACTAAGGATTCTCATGGAATTCAGGAATTTGGGGGCTAAATCTGAAGTCTTGGGCAAACAGAGTTGAGTTGTTCCCATGGAGATGAGGTCTTAAACAGAGGCAGAGGTCAGAGAATGTGGAAAACATTAGACTTATTTTCATAGCACTTAGAATAAAATTCAGCCTCCTTGACAGGAACTTCAAGGCTCTCCGTGATCTGGCCTCTGATGAGCTGCCCCTTCTTCTGTTCCACCAGTGGCCACAATTATCCTTCCACAGGGGATCCTTGCTCTGGCTTCAGAGCCTTTGCCTAGAGGGCTCTCCAACACTGATTTTTCCCAAGGTTGGCCCTCTTTGTCCTTCATGTCTTACCTCAAATGGCCCCTTGTCCATCTGGGCTCCCAGGTACTGACTGTCAAGGCATAATCTGTACGTGGGTGCGTGCTTCCACCTTAACCCCACTCTCTCGTTGGCTGCTAAGACTCAGACCTAAAAGACTGTCCCACATGTGACAGGCCCTAATACCAACGCAGGAGTGACAAAACATCTTTCTAGCTTCACTCGCCACTGTTCCTGCACCTCTGTGCACCCCATTCTCATTCCCTTACACTCTGAATCCCTCCTACTCCATCTGCCTGAAATGCCTTCCCACAATGACTCTTGGCCAAAATTCTTCAAAAACAAGTAAATTCCACAAGGCCTTCTCTCTGGTTACCTGATCTGAGAGCCCTTTTCTTTTTTCTTTTTTTTTAATTAATTGATAAATAGTAATTATATATATTTATGGGATACAATGTGATATTTGGATATATGTATACATTGTGAAATGATTAACTAAAGGTAATTACATATTTATCCCCTCACACACATTTATCATTTTTTATGGTAAGAAAATTTGGAATTTATTGTCATACAACTTCAAAATATATATTGTGCAGTCACCAGGCTGCACAATAGTTCTCAAAAACTTATTTGTTTTGTCTAAATTAAACTTTGTACCTTTTGACCAAAATCAGTCCCGTCTTGTCCTTTAACAAATTTCTAGCATGTATTATATATGCCACATAATTTATTCCTTGTTTCATCAACTTGTTCTTACCTTCACATCTACTAGATGGTTCTGTCCTAAAGGGCAGTGGTCCCCTCCCCTGGGTTCTGCTTCCCTAGCCTTGGTCAGGCACTATAACAACTGAACCAGTGGATGTAAATCCTACCTCATCTGGGAAGTGTGAGGATTGTGCAAGCTTCCTGCATTGGGGCCCTGCACAGAGGAGGATCTCCTACACATAGTGGGATTCTTGACTTGACTAAAACAGAGCTCAAATAGTGCAGTGATAAGAAAAGAAACCTAAGATTCCAGGGACCTCAATGCTAATTTGAGGGCTGCCAAAAACTAGGCATGTGGCATTGGTCAAGTCTCTATCTCTGCCGGCAATGCTGTTCAGCTTTCAAGTGTTTCGAGCTTTTAATATTCTATACTCTGATGCATTGTTGGAACTGCAGGGGGACAGGATGAGGGAGGGTAAATCTCACATGTTCATGTTTAAATTTCAAATGGAGGAAGGTGTTGTTTTCTCCTTCTCTCTCCCTAGTGGTAGCAAACAAGCAATAAATATGGAAATCTTAAAAGCCAGAGAAAATAGTGAGTGTTCTCCATCTTCCTGACAAAGTACACAGAGGCTGTGTCACAAAATGAATGGGCTTATCCTCTGCTGCGCTTGCATGAATTCCTCCTGGCCTGAGCACGCTGGACCATTCACAGGACAGGTGTGCTTTGTTCTGTGAACACTGGGTCCCCTGCCCCTGTGTGCCGGCCAGAGCAGCACTGTGAGACCACTGTGGAGTGAAGGCCCGTGTGCTTTACCAGGCAGCCCCAAATACATGGAATCCTTGCTTGGTGAAATGACTCAAAGGGGACAGAAACAATGCAGGTGAGTAAGGGAGGGCAGTTCTGGGAGACAGTAGAAGAAAAGAAAAAAAAAGACACAAAAGCAAGACAGAATGTTCCAGCTGCATGCATCCAAATCCTCTCCTGCCAAGGGACAGGTAACTGATTTTCAAAATTGTGCAGACATACTCAGTAATTGCTCTGCACTTTCTCTCATCTGCCTTTTAAGCACAAGCCAGGATCGCTTCTGACTCCCATTAGCAGCAAACGTCCCAGGAAGAACCTGAAGTAATAAGAGTCTTTTAAAGCTGATCTTCAGAAAGCCTCGCCCCAAGATGGCAGCTGGAGTGGACACACTGGTATTTAGCAGGTCTGTCAGCTTCTGCTTTGCCAGCTACCTCCACCCCACTCAGATACTGCTCCTTTCTTTCCTCCTCTGGAAAGCAGCAGCTTCTCCCATGGCCACGCTGTCCCTTCAATCAGGTCTGTACTGCTTTCCTCACTCAGGAGGCAGACTGACAACCTCTCTGGTCTTCACCAGGCACTGTGAAGATGGGGTTGAAAAGCCACTCCCTTCCTATTTCTTCAATCCCAATGTCCCACACATACCCAATTCCACCTTTTTCTTTAACTTTATTCTAGGTGAAAAAGCTCATCCCTCTGGATGAGCAGCCTCTTATATTTTATAGTCACATTGAACTTTTGTCCTCGACCCTGATGATGTTAGGATGATGAGGGTGGTACTGGGTCCACAAGTACCAGAACAGAATCAGGCAGGAAGAAAAGGATGCTATAGTACTGGTCAGAACAAAGTACTATAGCTTTTCTCTGGGATGGGTCTCCTCTGGGCATTACTTATAGGATTCTATCCATCTAAAGCCCTTATGTCCCTTTCCCTGTCCAAAAGTTATAGACTTCCAGCTCCAGCTGAAGTCTCACTTCCTCCTAAGACATGGTCCCAGAATATTTTATTCACGGATGATCACATTCTCAACTCCATCCAGATGGATCCACATTTCACTACTTAGCACTGTTATGGAAAATATTGAGTAATTGTTTCACATGTATACATCCTGTTTCCTTAAGTAGAATGTATCCTTTTCAAAATCAAAAGTGTCAGATTGATGGATGAATAGCAGAGAAATAGATGAATTTCTGATAAAGAAAACTAAGGAGAATTTTAATTGTATAATCTAGTAATAAATTTATGGATATTAACTCTAAAATTCTTTCACCTTTTCTGAATGTTTTAGAATTTTCACAGAAAAATGTCGAAAAAATTTTAAAATTTCTCATCTTCCACTTCATTCATTCATCTGTTTGTATCAAACTCTTATGAAGTATTTACTAATGCTGGGTTCCTACTCTGTGTGTCCTCTGTAACGACTAGGGTGATGCTGAGAAAAGACAGGGATGTTCCAAAAATAATTACTAATTTTGGGTTTCATCCACCAATGCGCCATTGATTCATATTCCACACTGCATCTACTTTTCTGCTTTATCATCAGATTGACAACATTCACATTGTAGGCTTGAGAAATCTTAGTGGCACCAAGCTTCTTCCCCAGCCTGTGTAAGAACCAGCATATACCATGACTACTGGAATGCAAGAGACTATTCAACCAGTAGAACTGTCTCAAGAAAAGGAAATATAGACCACGCATGGACCCTCCCATGCTACATTCTTCCTCTATTGAGGAAAAGAGGAAATAAGGTGAATGCAACTGCCCAACCACTAGATCTATACTTTTGTTATAATATTAGCTTTTTTTTTTCCTTAAAGGAGAGAGAGAGTTAGTTTTATTTTTGTATCTGGTTTTTGCTTTTCCTCCACTTGATTGTGTATGTGGAGCTGGGTTTGAGCCCGGGTCCTCATGAATGTCAGGCAAGTGCTCTACCACTGAGTCACCTCTCCAGCCCCACATTAGTTTTTTGACAAGGAAAAATTCATTCTGGTAAGGTGTTGTCTGCAATTCCTCCTCAGATATCAGAGATATTTGGCAATGGAAATACATTAAATCAATAGAGTTCTATGAACATTCATTTAATCATGTTGTGGGAGTGGCTGTTGCATGTCAGTCATCTTACTTAACAAAGGGAGAAGCTCCAAAGCAAGTAAGCCCAGGCCTTTTCCTTGGATAGGTGGCAGTCTAAGGAGGGAGGTGGCTGTTCATACAGTGTCAAGGCTATGTGAGAGCTGAGCTGAGGGAAATGCATACAGATGAGGTTATGTGTTGACTTCTTATTGGGATAACTGCATTCTTTGCCTCCTTCCCTCTGGGGACTTAAATGTCAAGTCTGTGCACCTGGAATGGGATGGGATAGAGCTTCTGATAAGAAATTTTATGCCATTTAGGCAGCACTGAAAAGAGAGTCACAAATTTCAAAATAGTATCAGATGAGGAGTTAGGGTAGTGGTCCTCAGAATTATTTGCTTTTTTTGTGGTCAGAGGCTTGCAAGAGACACTTAATAAATACACAAAGATTGATTTCTTCCCGTAGCACCTAATAATATCTTCACTATTCATCTGGCAATTAATCATGGACCAGAATATGTGTGACATCTCCTATAATATTGAATTATTATTTCTTATGTTATTTAAATTTTTGCATGTACTTCACTATCACCCTTAGCTAGGATTTAAAATATCATAGCTCAAGTCGGTACCTCCCACTGTGCCTAGCACAGAGGCTGGCTCACAGTAGGTGCTCAATCAAAACACTGATTAATTAAGTCCTTCTTCTGCCTAGGACCCATCTTGCTTCTTTTGTCCCAGAGAGCTAACGGCTGTCCCCTGGACCACCCTGGACCACAGGGCCATGCAGACAAATGAGTCTCATCTACCTGTCCTCCACCAGCAGCATAAGGATCCTGAGAGGCAAACTCAATGTGAATTTTAAAGACATGTTCTGCAATGGGTGCAGAGTGAACCTGCTTGCAAGGAAAGGTCTTTTCTCCCTCTTTCTTCAGTGCCACTGAAGCGTCTCCTTCCATTGAAAATATAGGGATTTGTGCTGCGTGATTGTGCAGCTGGGGCCGGCTGAGTCCACAGTCATCAAGGGCTCAGCATGCTCTGAAGGGCTTTGTGCTCCAGGCACTTGGGCGGGGCACCTGGCTCAGCCTGAGCACACCCCTCTTTCTGAAGAGGCCAAAGAGCAGCCATTTCTGCTAGCAACTTTCCAATAATGACTCTGCGCCCAAAGGACATCAGTGTGAGCCATTGAGAAAGTCTTCTTTTTTTTCTCTACTTCTATCTTCTCCTTGAAATATCATATTAAGGCTTGTTATTTGGGCAAAGAATCAAGCACATGGTTCTTCTTTTATATTGGATAAGGAGCTAAATAACTATCAATTATGGAGCACCTGTGAAATGCCAGTGAACTTCTCACATGCTTTAACCCTAACTGGAGATCCATTTTGCAAAGGAGGGGAGGGACCAAGACTTGAAAATGCTTTATATCTTGCTTAAGGTCACATACTAAAAATTAAAATTTGATGCTAAAGCCAGTATACATATGTGTGTGTGTATGTGTGTGTGTGTGTATTCCAATTCTCACCACTTACAAGTTACCATGAGTATCCACAGACATTTGACTATATCCAAGTTTCCAACATAGACTGTTCACTCTGCCGAATGGCCAGGTGGTGGCAGAGGCTGGGTGATGGCAGCTTTGGATGCTCTCAGAAATGTCGTAAGCATTTCACTTATTATTCAGGGTAACATCCAAAAAAGTGACGACTTCTTTCCTTGCTATCAGTATCTACTGCCAGCTGTTTACTTGGATTGGGGGATATGAGGGATTTAATTCTGAATTCACAAATGCAGCTAAACCTCCCTGTGCGAGGAGCTCTGGGGATTAGCGCTTATGGCACAGGGCTGCCTGGCAAGGCAAAGGCCCAGGGGACAATGAGAGTCTCCGGTGGCAGAAAATAACACACCACCAGGGACTCTAGATGGGGGAGGTCTGCGCCATGGAAGAGGGGACTTCAAATCTACAGGGAAACACAGCAAATATACTCCCAGCTCCAAGCTGACATCTGCTTTTGGTCCTGGACACAAACTGCCACGTGCTTTTCTATGCAATGCGCTTCGCTCCTGTCACTTTCTCAAGCTCCCTCGTTCTGACTCTTTTGCCTTCTGTAGTATCTCTCAAACTGTGTTTCCTGTCAGATGGACTGTGCGTGCAGAACACGCGTTGTTTCATATGGATCACAGAACAATTCTGTAGCTACAACGCCTGTCTCCATTTTGCAGAAAGGAAACTCCAAGACCACTGAGCAACATGAGCAGGGAAGCCAGGAACTCTGACCTCTGATCCTGGGCCACATCTGTTAGACCAGGCAGCTGCTTTGATTGACCTGACTCTGCAGGATCAAGTCAGGGGTGAGCAGAGAAGCTGTTCAGCTGCCTGGCTCAGGCCCTCCTTGGGCCAGGTCCCCATTTGTATGATTGGCGATGCCTACCCCATTGTTCTGCTGGGCTGGTGTTGTAGACACGGAGAAAAGCATTTGTCAAGAGCGAGCTGGATCACCCTTTTCCATTTCCTTAAATGTCAGGGTGTAAATCAAACTTGAAGTTTACTTGGAACATGTGGGTGTTAGCAAATCAGACAAGGATAATGTGTTTCTAATCCAGTGGCTTTCACGATATATGATTTACGTCCTCAGATTGTTTCACTGTGGTTTCTCCGGGTTTTTATTTAGCTCAATATTCCCACATCTGCTATGAGTTTTATTACCTTTGGTCGTGGGAGACTATGGAAGAGTCACTTATTCCAGAAACACAAGAAAATGCATAGCAATACCAAAGAACAATAGGAACACTTAAATATGTTTCCAGTCTCACATCTCAGCATAAAGTAGAGCTCTGTTTTACTAAACTTAAAAAAACAAATAAGCCTAACCTGTTAGTGGGGACTTTTAGTTCCAATTCCAGAGCCTGCGCCCCTGATACTCAAAATTTACATATTCAAAACAACAAGTAAATAAACCACTCAAAAATGGCCCAAGGACTTGAATAGACATTGTTCCACCAAAAAAAAAAGGAGATACAATGTCCAAAACACACACACATATATATATATATATATATATATATATATATATATATATATATATATAAAAGCTCAGCATTGCTAATCATTTGAGAAACGTAAATAAAACCTACAACAAGATAACTACTTCACACCCATTAGGATGGCTTTTAAAGCAGAAAACTGCAAGTGCAAAGATGTGGAGAAATTCAAACACTTGTGCACTGTTGGTGAGAATGTAAAAATGGAACTATGGAAAATGGTTTAGTGGTTTCTCAAAAAATTAAACACAGAATTATCATATGACCTAGCACTTCCACTTCTGGGTATAGAACTAAGGGAATTGAAAGCAGGGACATGGACAGACACTTGTACATCCATATTCATAGCCACATTATTAGCAGTAGCCAAGAAGTGGAAACAATCCACGTGTCCACCAACAGAAGAATGGATAAGCACCATTGAAAGATATACACATTGGGATATTATTCTGCTGCAAAACAGAATGGAATTCGGATACATGTTAGATCAAGGATCATTCTTAAGCACATTATGCTACATGAAATAAGCCAGTCAAAAGAAAAAAGACATATATTGCATGATCCTAGTTAGATGAAATACCTAGAACAGGTAAATTCATCATGACAAGAACTAGAGCAGAGGATATCAGGGACTGGAAAGAGGAAGCAATGCAAGCGTTTTCCTTATGGTATGATAGTTAGGTTTCTATTGCTGTAAACAAAATAATCTACAAGAACAACTTAGAAGAGAAGAAGTTCATTTCAGCTCACAGTTTCAGAAGTTCAATAAGTGATTGGCAGACTTCATGGCTCTTTGCCCATGGTGAGGCAAAGCATCATGGCAGAGGGAAGCTACTCACAAAATGGCAGCCAGGAAGCAAGGAGTGGGAGCAGGAAGGGGTCTCAGAGCAGATGCCCACTTCCAGGGTGTGCCTCCAGGAACCCTCCTCCTCCAGCTGTGCCCCACCTGCTACAGTTATCACCCAGTCAGTCCATTCAAACTAGAAGGAAGTTATTGTTTACTCTCCTAATTGAATCATTTCACCTCTGATTATTCCTACACTAAAACAGGAGATTTTGGGGAGACACCTTATTTTAAAACCATAACAAATGGAAATAATACCTTTTTGGAACAAAGAAAAAGTTCTGGAGATGGGTACATAATATTGTGAATGAACTTAATACCACTAAATCATAATTTAATAATGATTAAAATGGTAAATAGTGTCTTATGTATTTTAGACAATAAACAAAAACCACCACAAGCAAGCGGCCCTCCCCTAAACAAACACATACATTAAGGCAGCAGATCTTGATCTTCTGACCTTTACTTTGTCCCTATTGAACATGCTAAATGACTCTCTACACCCCGATGAAAGTCCCTGTCATGCTCTGTAGTTTTCCACATGCTGCTCCCTCTGCTTGGAATGCCTTTCCCCATGTTGTCCTCAAAAATATCAGCTTATTACAAATACTTTGGCCAATTCTCTCAAATCTGAGGACTTCACATTCTCCTACATGTTTTCCAAAATCATCGCATACCTGCCTTAGTAAAAACACTCCACCTTGTCTAACAGTGGGTTCTTTAAATGGATTGGGAGTTCCAGAGTCAGGGACAATGTTTTCCTCTATTTTCGTATGCTCAGTTTGTAATGTTCTTAACTGAGAGTAGCGGTGCAATAAATATCGAACTACCCTGATTGACTTTAGAGGTGTTTTCTGTTTTGTCCTGTTTGGGTATGTTTTAGTCCTGCACAAAGGGAACAGGCAGTCTTAATAGCTCAGAGAATGATGTTACAACTACAGAGGTGGACGGGAAAGATCCAGGAAGGTAAAGAAAATGTTTCCTTCTCTCCATAGGTACTGCTTCAATACACATTTTCCAGCATCTGACAGATGGTGCTTTCAATCCTGTCACCCCTGGCAGTGGAGTCTTGGTCTTATTTAACTTTGCTGAAACCTCAGCTTTCTCGTCTGTGATGTGAGAATAACAGGCCCATGTTCAACAGTGACAGTGAGGATTCAGTGAATAATATGTGGAAGTCCCTGTTCCTGACAGGTGCTCCATGCATGCTGTACTGTCTCCCACCAAGTCCTCTTGTCATGACCTTGCTTGTAGTCCATCTTTACCTCCTGCTTTTCTTCCTTCTTCTTTTCCTTCAACAAGGAGTAGTTCAGATTTCTTCCTTAACTGCCTCTGTATTTTTTCCTGCATTTATTCCAGCAGCTACACAACCTTGGTTCATCTAATTTAATAATGAACTCTTTCCTTCCTTTAGTAATTAGGAGGCAAGGGAGTTAGGGTAAGGGTGAGGTTAAGGGTTTTTCTCCAAAATGGCCCTCCAGCACAGCTGTTCTAAGGTCACCATTTGCTGCTGAAATCCTCTTCCTTGGCTACATCAAAGGGCAAATGCCCCACATGAGCTGAGGTTGGCAGGAGCTCTGGAGCCTTGGCATGTAGTTGGAGTCCTTTAAGCTTCTATTCTTGGGTGGATCATAGGGCTTTTGTTCACAGTCCCAGCCCTCCCTACAGTGGGCAAAGTGCTTTTCCTTTCCCTCCTATTTTCCCACCCTCCTTTCTCTTTTGTGAGCTTTCAAGTCCCCCAATTAAATGACTGGTACGTTTTTTTCCTGAAAGGCACTAAAGTTCACTGGGTAACTTCCACAGTAAATGTATTTCCTTCTCTTTTCTTTGCCCTTGAATTCTCATATATTCAATCTTCTTAAGTGTGTGTCTGGCGGTGCATAGGTTAAAATCTACCTAAAGTAGCCATCCCAATAGTCTAGATAAATCTCAAACCCACCTAGAATTTTTTTCTATACACCAGTCACTTTGCTTGGCACTAGAGGGGTTAGGTCAATAGGACAGGGTCTGTGTCCTGATATATATGGTGAACATATATATCATTGTAAGGTGACTTAATGTCTGATGGACAAAGTAATTTCAATATTATATAGTTTGGATCTAAAATATATACCTAAACCCATGCATTAAAGGCTTGGTCCCCAGAGCTACTGCCAGGTAATAGAGCCCTTAAGAGGTAGGTCCTTGAGGACTGGAATGGTGGCTCAGTGGTAGAGCACTTGCCTAGCATGTGCAAGGGCTCAGGTCTGAACCATAGTACCACACACACAACTAAGTGTCAGAAAAACAAAAACTAGATGAAATAATAAATAAAATTGATTCTCTCATTCTCTCTCTCCCTTTAAAAAAAATATATATGTAGTTCCTCAGGGAATGTCTCCTGGTTGTTGCAGACACGGCCTTGAAGGGGATCATGGGACCCATCCTCTTTCTCTTTTGCTCCTTGCCTCATTATGAGGTAGGCAGCTTTGCTCCACCACACGCTTCCAGCATGGAGCACTCACTGCCATAGTCCCCAAACAGTGGAACCAATTGATCATGGATAAGAACCTCCAAAATTCTGAATCAAAGTAAACCTCTCACAAGCTGATTTCCATAGGTATTAGTTATAGTGATGGAACAGTGAGTAACACACAGTGACAATGCCAAAGAATTCACCTTTCTTATCTTGATGAGATGGGTGGCACTCCTCTCCTTTCTAGAAGGCTCTTACTTCTCACCCCATCTGTACAACAGATATGCTGGAGAGGTGGTGTCCTGGGAGCAGACGACGGGGAGGCCAGTGGCTGAGGACGTTAGCAGATTAGTACAAAATACTGCATTCCCTACAAGGATAAATTATTCATAGAACTGAAAACCAAGAGTGATCATGGCTTTGGGCCAATGATATCAAACTGGCTAGCTGGAGGAGGATAACTACTAGTGGAGGGTTCACTCCAGGGGCCCACTTTCCATTTTCCTCTTAATTTTTATCTAATTATTTCCTAGAGAATCTATGATGTCTGGATATACACCTGTACCGTGAAGTCAACACAGGCATTATTCTGCCTTGGTTTCAGTTGGTGCCTCGTAAGTCCTGGAAGCTCTGGTGCTGAAGGAAGTCACAATTTCCCTGGATAGTGACTCTCAGGGCACCTTTGACCTCCTTGAGCAGTGATGAGCCTACCTGCACTTCCCCACTCTTCTTACCCTCTCAGGATTGTATTTGTTCCCCAGATCCAGAAAGGAGCAAGGCTCAGAAACAATTTTTTCCCCCAAAGTTAAAAGTAGTTGAAGAATCAGAAGGGGTTGACCTTGACTCATATGTGTGTATATGTACATGTGTCTCGGTGGTGTGTGTGTGGGTGTGTTTGCGACCATACAAAGGCACTGTTCATTCTGTTAGAGGAATTTTATCAGTTACCTCAGAGTGTGTATTTTAGGTCATTTCCCTTTGGATTTGCTAAGAGCTACACAAACCAACTTTCTACCTGGAGACCAGCACTTATAGGCCAATGGTAAGTTCACTGGCACTGTGTCAAATTATGCCTTAAGCCAGCAGCCTAGATGCAGCTCCCTGACATGTCAAAACATCTGCTTAGCAGAGAACACGTGGTAGTTTCTCTAAAGACTGAACAACAGCCCAGCATTCAGCATTTTTTAGGGGCTGAAAGGGTGTTAAAACAATACTCACATCCTATTTAAACTGTATTTGTAGAGCACTTCTTTTATCTAGACACTGGACTAGGCACTATGGTAACCACAAGGGAAATATGATACAATAAATTAGGGAATACAGGACATACATGCTGAACTGTTGGAACCAACAAAATATGGATTAAAATTTCATGTCTACATAAAAGGTGTAACATGAGAGGTCAGTCATAAGAGAGCAACATAAGCTACAATGTAGACTATTAGACCCAGAAGAGACTCCTAGGATCCAGCATTCTTCACCAACCTTTAGCATTCATTTACTAAATATTTACTGAACACATTCCCTGTATTGGGATCTGTGGAAGGAGGTGGATTAGGAGAACACTGTTCAATTGTTCAGAAGAAATTGTTCAAGCAAGTAGAAGAAGTTGACATAGAATTCATGTCTTAACTCATAATTCATTCCACAAACACAAAATATGAACTTAATATGTGCCAGGCACTGGGGTTGACACAGAAAGACTATATTGCATATTGACTAAGCATCTCTGGCACTTAAGTAGTTGCAAGAACCTGTGAAAGTGTCTTAACATTTCCCAACATTTCATTAATGATAAAATACAGATAGTAGCAATTCCCTCATAGAGTGGATGTGAGCATGAAATGAAAAGCACACGTGAAGGGCATAGCACCATCTCAGACACAAAGTAAGTGCTTAGTAAATGATCATCATCTCCCTTCTCCTCCCCCTCCTCCTCCTTTTTCCTTTTCTCACTGAGCTCAAAGGATAAAACATGATACCTGTCTGGTACTATTTGATTGCACCCTTCAAAGATCATGTTGAAATTTAATTGCCATTGTGATGATATTAACAAGTGACTCTTTAAGAATTGATTGGATCATGAGGATGGAGCCTTTGTGAGTGGATTAATGTTGTTATCACAGGAGTGGGTTGATTATTCTGAGAATTGATTGACACAAAGACAGCCAGGCACTTCCTGCTTCCCCTATCATGTGGGCTTGCTTGCCTTTCTGCCTTTTCACAATGGGATGGCTCCACCCAAAGCCCCTTACCAAGTGCCCAGCCCTTACCCTTGTCCTTCCCCACCTCCAGAACTCTGAGTTCAATAAACTTCTATTTTTTGTGTGTGAATTACCCAATGTGTAATATTAAGTTACAGCAAGAGAAAAAATACACCATCTTCAAAAAACTTGTACTAATTCCAATAGAGAAGACAGACATATACCCAGATCAGTATGATTCCCTAATGGCAGAGTGTTGGGGGAAATCATTAAAAGTAAAACGCAGAAGGAGGGACAGGAAAAGGAAGGTACTATGGAATGTAATTGACCAAATTATGTGCATGCTCCCCCCCATACACACACACACACACACACACACACACACCCCATAGTGCATTCCTCCTTTATGTATATCTACAAAACACTAGTTATAAATAAATAGAAGGAAACAAGTAGAATAGGGGATGAGGAACAGGGGTGAGAGTGAAGGGGAGGGGAAGGGGAGGGAAAGAGGAAACGGGACTGAAATGGAGCAAATAATATTCCATGAATGTATGCATGAACCCCCCTATAACATATAACCATAATATACTACTGAAAACATGTTTTAAAAAGTAAAAAATAATACAAAAAAATTAGAGCAAACCCAGACAGAGGTGCAAGTTTTATGTGGTAGAATGGACTGAATACTAACAACTATTTTATTTATTACTTTTCAACTCTATGGAAGAATCAAATCTTCACTGTATTTTATTTTGTTTTGCAGAAAATGAGGGTGTTGACTCGACAGGCTGGGGTTCAGAATAAGGGATATTACCAGAATTCAGGAAAAAATTCCACCATTTTAGATTAAGCACAAACACAAAAACAGCTGGTCAGCATTGGGTGGCCAGGGGCCTGAAACATAAGCGTCTATCAGCCGTGGTGTGGGAATTCTTATTTCTGTTAATTCATTAGTTATGGATGAACCATCTAACAAATAATCAAGCTGCATTGTCATTGTTCAGGACCAACTAGGTCTGATGCCACCGATGTTATTAACTGACCCTGGCCAAGAACCTACATGGGAAACAGTATTGAAGACCAATTTGTACCAATGAACCCCTTACACAAGGATTGGTAAAGCAGAGTCTCCCTATTAGTGCATGGAGAGAATCATGAAGTCCTTTGTCACCTTGGCAGCAGCATTCTGTGACCACACCCATGCATGAGACAAACCGCTTAGTTTTGCTCCAGTCCCTGATTCAAATCAAATGCTGACACTTGTTAATATTGCTCTAAATGTCACTGCTGTGGAGATGACCCTCCCTCACACTCACTCCTGCTCCCAAGCTGCCCCCAATATACTATTGTTTTTAAGCAGCTCGTCTGTTAATTAAAAAGTAGGAATCAATTGGCCTCATCTCTCTATTCCAGGCTCCTGTGCACACAAGGATTAGAGCTGCCTCTACTTAAGTCAATTAGAGATAAGGAGAAGCTGACATTTCTACAACCTACCTTATCACACTGCTCAAAACGGCTCAGATTAAAATGTACAAAGATGATTTCTTTAGTCCTTTTCCTCCTCCTTTACTTTCTTTTAATTATTCTGAAGAAAGCTGACAATCCAAGCTAATGGTGGAAATGCATGGTCCAATCTATGGCAATTATCCCTCCTGAAACACATCCACTGTGCCAAGTGTGAGCATCATAGCAGACCCACACTGGCCCATTCAACTGTCCAGGGAGCTCTCCTAAACGCTAGATGCAGAGAAATACTAAACCTGTGTCCACATTTAGCACAAGATAATTGTGATGCAACAGAAAGGACAGTGCTGCCTAACTCCTTAGGCTCTTAGCTTCTCTGAGTCTCAGTGGCACTATTCGTGAAAAGTACAATAATTATTTTTCTTAAATTATTTTATTTTTAAAAATATTTTATTGGTGGATTATAATTATACATAAAGGGAGACAATAATTCTTACCTAACAGCACTGTTGCAAGAACATGCTGTTCTTGCATGTGCAAGTATAAAGAGGAGAATCTGATACCAAGGCTCTTGCCTGCTAAATGTTAAGTCAAATGAATCACTCTGGAATTCATCCACACACACACACACACACACACACACACACATTGCTGATCAGCAACCCTACAAGCTTCTTATTGTGATCTCCATTTTAAAACGAGGAGGCTGAGATTCAGAGAGATTAATTAACGTGCTAAAGTTCACACATCCGTGGACTGGTAGAGATGGGATTTGAATCCAGAGCCCATTATCTTTCCATTATCATGCCCCAATGATGCTGAATAATCATAGGAAAGAGAAGTGGTGTGGTCCAATGACCTTCTCATTTATTCACACAGTGAAGAGAGAGCTACCTTATCAACACTGCTCTTTGAACACATTAGCAATTTTCCAAATTTGCCCAGTCCATTAGCTGGGCTCTTTCTGGCTACCTTTGACTCTTTATCTGCTCGGACTCTGTTAGATGCTGCTACATCCCTTGCAGTCTCACTAGCCATCTTCTGATACTGCTCCACATCATCATTCTGCGCACTACCTCTCTCATCTTGCCTACAAAGCCTTCATCAAAACCATTACTGGTGAACAACAGTTGACATTCAAACAGCACAAACAGTGTACAAGAGGTTGTGTCAGTGCTCAGTATTACCATCACCCATGGTGGACACGGAGGTGCAGTATCCAGATCCTTCTGCAAGGAGGGATTTTGTCCCAGCTGCCAGGACTGCTACTGGCATACTCAGCTCTCAGTCCCTTCAAGGATCATCTTAGCTAGAGAGAAAACTTGCTCAGGGTATCCTTCCCATAGGTGGCCATTTGCAGATGTAAATAAGAAACCTTATACAGCGATGCTTGCTTGCTAAATGTGAAATTGAATCTAGTACTAGGGGACTCATTCTAGGGGTGACCAAGTGCAGAGACCTAGATATCTTAACCTACTCAGAATTACTCAGAAGGGCCATCCTCAATATACAACTCCTGTTGGGGTCATTCAAGGTGGTCACTGACCTGTGCCATGGTTTGATTTGTTCTCTATCCAATCCTGCTTCCTTGACCACCTTTTCACAGGTGGTACTATGATTTCAAGAGCACTCTCCAATCAATGATTAATTTGTTAAAATTTTTCTCAGATTTTGTCTCCTGAAATCCCCCAATTTCAGAATCAAATAGGTTCTACTATTGACCAGATGAGAAACAAGTCCAAGATTACTAGGTAAATAAAAGACTTGGATTTCAAACAAAGTCAGTCCTAGGTCAGACCTTGCCCCCACTCTTTTGCCTCCATCCTTGTTTAACTATAGTGCTATAGTGCAGGTCATTCAGTGTATCTGTCCTTAATTTTCACTATGTTATATCTGCAATTATTCTTTCTCTATTCATCTGTCCTGTCCAGAGAGTGACTATGGTGTGTTAAAGATGGCCACAACTTATCAAATAACCCTTACATTGATGGGTGGGTTCCATCTCCCCTTTTTCTGAGTCTGGTCTGGACTAAGTATCTGCTAGACCAAGAGAGTACAGCATAAGTGATCCCATGCTGGTGCCAGACCCAGACTGAGAGCTCCCATCAAGGTCTCATGGAGCTCTGCTCTGACATAAGAAAGTCCTGCACCTTTACTAGAGAGACCACGTAGACAAATTCCAAATCTCCACAGGGCGCAAAGGAGCTCATGTTAACGTGGCTTTCCACAGCCACAGGCATGCTAAGGAAGCCGTATTGGAAGCTCCAAAGAAACCTCGTCATTAGCTGAATACCAAGACGTCATAACCTTAACTGATGCCAAATGGAGCAGGAGAGTCACAGTTGCTGCTCACAAATCAGGATGGTTTCAGGGTAGTTTGTTGCACAGCAGTAGCTGAATAAACCAGAGGCACACTGCCTCAATTACATTGACAAAGATGTCCTCAATCTTGTCTCCTCTGGCTGAGTGAGCCTCTTTCACTTAGATATGCTACTCTGCCCAGCATCTTAACCCCACCATCACCACCTGCATCCTTCCTCTTTATTTTTAAACTTGCATGAAGAATTCTTTCACCTCCAGATGTACCTTATATTCTCTACTTCCTGTTCCCTCCAAGCTTCACAAATGAGTGATCAACATATATACCACCACCACACCTTTCCTTATTAACTTTGAAATTCTTATTTTAAGCATTACCACTCTTTGATGTAAAAGTGTTGAAGTTTAGAAGGCTTTTATGACTTATGGTGGCATTTTGTGACTCTGAGTATCACTTGCTTTAGGTGAGCCATTCCTTAAGTCCTAGGACAACCAGTATTACTGTGAGCTGCCCTCTTTTGAGCTCTCTTGACATTTCTTCATTCATTCATCCATCTAAAACGTATTGATTGAGGCCCCAAACTAACTGAGGCCATTTGTAACTTTGAGGCTCCCAAACCACTTAGCAACAGAAAGAATGATCAATTTAGAAATGAAGATTCTAAGTCAGCTGATACAGTCATAACTAATCTGATTCAAATATGATGCACCTCAATTTTAAAGACATCTTTAGAGACTTTCATGGTTCCTGGATCCATGCTGTATAGAATCCCATCCCTTCACTCAACCCAGATAGCAGCTCTGGCTACATATTAGAATCACCAGCAGAGATTTTTAAGAAACACTAATCATTGAGTGTCACCTCTGGAGATGCATTAGTCTAGGACCCAGGAATTAAAATGTTTTAAATGGCTACTAAGTGATTTTAACATGCAATTGGGGCCTGAGAGTCATTGACTGACCTAAATCTTTAATAATACAGCTTAAGATCATTTTACCTTCTTTCTACTCTGTGGAGACAGAGGAAAGCAGTAGTTAGAGAATGTTTTGGGCACTTGAAATTTTCTTAAAAATCTCTGTACAGTTTTTCAGTCCCAGGTTAAACAATCCCAGTTCCTCCAACCTTTCCACATAGGTCGTATTTGCAGCAGTTTAATCACTCTTTAATCTTGTTTTGATTTAGCTCAAATAGGTCTGTTTCCCTGGAGAAAGCTTTTCCAAGTTAGATGTCTCTGTTTTAACAGAAGCGCATAACCCTGATAGCTCATCAATTCAACTGTGAATTGCACAGTAGTTGTTATGAAATACGCACTGGAAAAGATTTCAGGAGACCATTTCATTTTATTTCTCATCTTACATTAGCTAAAAAATGAAGCACCACACATAACAGCAAAGAGACTTTTCTCAGTTGTCCTGCAAGTATTATTAGCAATGCATGTGGTCACCTGACTTATGGGTCAATTGAGGATGTACAAGGCTTTATTTTAGTCTTCCTAAATCTTTTCTCCTCCAAGTAATTGCAGTAGTCAGTGGTCCCAAAGAAAATCAGATTTGCTCAAAAGTCATCCTGTAGATGCTGAACCTACCAGGGAGGGGATTCCACATGCACTCAGTGGTTAATCAACATACGCCCCTGAGCTTCATTAGCAGTCATGAAACTACTCATCTCTTTAATTCAGGAACCCAGCATCACCTTCCATTGTTGTCTTTTCATATATATCTGCATGGCTGTCCTTTAGTCTAAGTCACATCAATTTAAATTTTAATTTGCTTATAATTCCAAGAGAAGTTTGACCTATTCCTATTATATTAGGAATGAGAGACACATACATAAAGGTCTTCAGATATTGCCAAGTGGGGAGGAGACATAGTGAGCTCTGGATAATGGGGTATTAATAACATGTTGAACAGGCATGTTTCAAGTCTTCTCTACAGATTCCTTTTGGTGTACACTTGTTGAATGGTCATTTTCACAGAATTTTTCTCTTAAGGAGAATATAGTACACATGTAAAGCTTTGAAGTTATCAAGATAAAGAATCCATAGCATTCCAATAATGATTGACAGCTATCATAAGACACAAAGGATACACTCAAAACCAACCATCATAGATCAATTGTATTTGGTAAGATTTTTTAATACTCTTTCCACTCCCTGCATTTTAAAGAAAGGGTCAGGTTTTAAGGACATTCCTAAATCAAATTGTATTGCTATCTTTAACACCATCTAAACATGATGGACAGATACCGAAGAGAAGAGAAATTTGTTGTTTCCCAGGATTCTCAGAAATTCCTTGTGTAGTGAGACTGATAGACCCCTTTTTACTAATCTCAGTTCTACTACTTATCAACATTATGGTCTTAGGCAAATCACCTAAACTTTTCAATCTTAGTTTATTTATGTTAAAATTGTGATAAAATCTTATTATTGGGAGGACTCAAAAGAATCTTTATCAAGCACCTAGAAAGTACCTCCACAAGCTGGATGCTCAATGAAAACTATTACTTTTACTATTGTGGATATTGAAAGCTTGTACTTTACCAGCACTAGGGGGATTCCAGGTCCCTTAGCAATTTGATGTTTTACTATCTGTTGCTTCTGTGATGCAACTGTAGAAACTAAAGACTATTCACCACCTCCTAGGTTTTAAATCAGAAGGGAAAGAAAAAAAAAAAAACCCTCAAACTCCTGTGAAGATCTGGAAGTAATGGAGTGTTGGGTTCATTATAACAAATTCCAAGTGTTCCCACCAAGCAGGTTCCAGGTCCCAGAAAAGCCTCAGATAGGAGGAAAGAGCAGAAGGAGGAAAGAAGGCTTAGGTCTCTTGGGTCTCAATTTTGGACTCAGAGCTTTTCCCTATGATGCAATTTGAAAGGAGTTCTAATTACTATTCAGAAGTACAGGTGAGGCATAATATTTATCTAATTCTGCTTCAAGATATCAAAAGGTGAAACTCCTGATTTCTATTCATTTCATCTTTATTAAAAGTATCATTGGTTACTTATTGATACTACTAATGACAAATAATAAGAAAAATGTACTTACAATACAGGACATTTAGAATGTGTTACATCTGAGGTGCCCTAGAAATAGGCTTTGGAAAAAATGTTGGCCTAATTAGTTGTTAGGATCAGGTATCTATGGAAACAGCCATATGCCAGACAAGCACTTACTCACTTAACAGCAAGCAATCCACATAAGCTAAGCCTGATGATTGTACTTATTGGCTCCTTGAATCACATGCAAAAAAAAAAAAAAAAAAACCCAGAAAGCAGAAAAGGTGAGGAAAATAAACAAATGGAAATTCAGGGGCCCAAAAGGAGATTTTTTCACGTGACAGTTTTGAATGCCCCCATGATATCCCTCCCCAGTGGCGTAGCAGTGGAGGGAAATGTCCTAATAGTAGCATACTTCAGCTACATTGTGGGTTAAATGGGTTAACTGGGCTTTTGTTGGATGGCCTTGTAAAGTAGTAACCATTTATAATGTAATTGCTATGGGAAAATGTGCTCTGCATTCCAAACACTGGACTTAAAAATGGACTTCTGAGGGGCTGGAGCAGTGGCTCAGTGGTTACCATGCTTGCTGGCATGCCTGAGGACATAGGTTTGAACCCCAGAACCATCACATGCACAGCGAAGTGTCAGAGCAACGAAAGCCACATGAAAAACTGAGTAAAAATTGATTCTCTTACTCTCTCTAAAAAAAAAAAATTACTTTTGAAGCCCAGTCCATGTGCTTGATTAGGGTGTTCTGAATCCTCTGAGCACCGAGAAGGCACTTAGAAGCAGCCCAGGGGAGACAGATAAAGATCCAAGTTCCAGCCCCCTCTTCAGCACTTGCTCCATGGGTGATTCCAGTCCTTCAACTTCTCTGAAGCATAGTGATAAAAATAGAAATGAAGCTGTTTTGTCTAGAATGTAAGGACCACCACCAGGACAGGAGCTATGTCTGTCTTTATCACCTCAGGTTCTCCAGCCCCTCAGTAAATACTTGGTGAATAAAGAAATGAACAAGTAGTTGCCTACCTCCTAGCACTGTGAACAGAATCAAATGGGGTAATTCATGGGAAAACAATTCAAGAAGCCATAAAGTAGAATACAAATGAGAGACATGATAATTATAACCTATTGTCACAGACAGAATGTCACCTTCTGTGTGTTCCATGTAAATGAGGATGTTTGTGTTAGTGTTAATTCAAATGGCTGAACCAATATCTAGAATACTGAGTGGGACAGATGGGCCATGGGACCTGGGATAGTAGCAGGGGCTGGGGATGGAAGGAGGGACATGTAATGGAGAGTAAGAAAAGTTTAAAGGAGTAGTGGCTGGCTAGAAAATGGACTAAATAGGTTCAAAGTCTTAAATGCAGGTAAACATAGATACATATATTTCACTTGGGCTTTTCAAGGACGACACCAAGGACTGGAAGATTCTTCTGCCCGTGTCAGAGAATAAACAAAGAAAATCTAGACCAAAGAGTCTGATTCCACTTTGTTCATCTAAAAAGAAAAAGAAAAAGAAAAAGTGGATCCAGGCAACCAATCAGGAAAAATATAGAAAGGGCACACCTAAGACACAGAATTTAACATGTAAACAGAGCTCAATCAGATCTCTACACCCCCATTTGTCACGTTGCATGTTGTTTTGTCTCACAACAATCCCTCTTGTGATTAAGCCATCAGGGTGCCTCAAATGCTGATATTTAGGATGTGTAGCAAAGGAAGAACAGAGATGACATAAAAGGGGAAAGTGGGTTTCTATATCTCTGGTCTACAGTACAGTGACCCTAGCGTCTGTATTCAGCATGTGATTTAGGGAGCCAGATTCTGAATTCTTGATAATTTGCTCAGAATTTTTTACCAATGTCTTGGATGCACACACAATCAAGCAAGCCTTTGGAAGGCATGATTAGGAAAACTATAAATTGAGACCCAATCAGCAACTCAAACCTTGTCCATGGCGTAAGCAATGAGAAGTCACTTACTGCATAGACCCAAAAGATTTGACTATGCTGTAAAACTGGGGATGACTTCCAAATCAGGTTGCTTATCCTTTTGGAGGTAAGCCTACAACCACTTCCAAATGTATCCTTCTGTCACATCCTTACCATCCTACTAAGATATACAGCCACTCATTTGTAGTATTTACCTTTCCTGACCTGGCAACCAACCTTGGAATGCAGTCTTAAGTTGGTCCTTTATTTTCCAACTTGCAATCTACTTCTAAAGGACCAAGAGGAGACAAAAAGTTTCTTCTTTACCAATAAGGACAAGAGTCTGAGAGAGACAGAGACAAACTTCTTCCTAAGCAGTCCCACAAGAAATTCTCTCATCCATTTTTTTAGTTCTCTAGTCTCAAATGCCAAGTTAAGACAATATATGTTTTCTTACAATACAGGCTATGCCTTTTCAAGAGAGATATTGTCTCCTTAAAGAGAATAGTTTCATGATTTAGAAAACTGACATTCTTGCCCTAGCAATGTCATGATGCCCCCTGAATTAATCACCTAAGCATCTATTATATGGAATAAAATAAGACCTGCTTCTCTGATACACAGGACCATTGTACAAATCAAATAAGATAATATATGTAAAAGCACTTCGAGAAATTAAAAGCACACTCCAGAAATAAAACATTGATTAGAAGAAATCTGTTCAATCAAGTGATGCTGTCTATCTAGTATATTTATTTAAAGCACACACAAATACACATGGTTATCAATGGGATGAATAGGTTCTATTTAGCTCATAGGAAGAATGACAAAGTTTAGCATATTGTCCAAATTTTCCTTTGCTTGCTGTTGTTGTCCATGTTTTAAACTCAAATTCCATGTAATTAATGTATTAAAGTCTCTTCTTTATGATTATTTCTGCACCTACCATCCTGGATAGAGAATGGGCTCATTTCTTCAGCCCTCCCATATGATACATACAATAATCCAACAAAAGTGATTGTAAATTAAACTGGGCATTAACAGGAACCTTTATGTGTGCAGTCTCCCTGAAACAGTTCTCATTTCTATGTTTAAACACCTGATACAGCCAAAATGGCCAAATGAGCAGGAGGAAATCTTTGATCCTAGGGCCATAAATCTGTAAGTTCATTACGTGTGAATTAGTGTTTTGAACCAGGCTTGGCTTCCAAAGCCAGAATTGCACATTCCTAAAATAATGTGCCTGACACCAGCAGAAAATTATCTTTCCAGTTCTCACCTTGAACTCATGTAGAACTTTTACTTCATTTGTTACTTGGTCTCTGGATAGGTGACTATCTAGCTCTGAGGTTTTGCCTTTAATTATCCCCAACATTTAAGGTTTCATGCTCATGGCAGAGTAGGATACAGAGCACCAAATTGCTTCTGCCAGTGATTAAGTGCTCAAATAGAGGCAGAAAGAGCCAAAAACTAGGACATAGAACTCTGTTCCTCACAAGATTTCCTACTGCCATGGACTTCACTCACATCAAATACATGGACACACAGAGAGAGAGACTTTATTGTGCGCTGAGCAGAGAGAGACCCTACTTTGTGCCAGGCCATGTACCAGACACTTAGCATGCATCAGCTAAATTAATCCTCACAAAACCTGTGAGGCATGTGCTAGTTTTGCTTCTGGGTTCAAATGCAGAATCAGAAGTAGTATTCCAAGAAAAGCACAGATGCCTGAGTTCCACCTCCCAAAGAGATTCTGGTTGATTCATCCCAGGGAGCTCTTGCATCTGTATTTTAAAATCATCCTGAGATGACTTGCAGGCTTTTCAAAGAATGCCAATAATGCCAATATTAATGACAACTAGTGTTACTTGAGGGTTATTATGTGCCAGACAGTCTTCTGAATGCTTCATACGTTCCTTCAATTTGAATTTGACATCATTATGAGGTAGATATTAATATTATCTACGTTTACGGCTAGGAAAAAACAACATAGACTGTGTGTTTCAGGGCAGAGATTTGTACCCCTCTCTCCCTGATTCTGAAATCTGTGATCGCCCCTCTTTATCAGCTTTATCAGCACTTTATCAGCTGCAGCAAAGTCCCAACTTAGGAAATTAAATCAAAGTGTTCATGTTAGGGGCGATTTTCTTATTCTGTGTCTCCTGGGATGCTAGTGATTCTATCAACTGACTTACCATCATTATTATTATTATTACTAATAATTTCTCCTGTTGCAGCCTAAAGCCAGTGCTTGGGAGCATGAATGTTAAAGGTAGGAACCAGAGGAAAATGGCACAAAGTAATGTTATGCATTGGAGGATGATAGTCTACAGGGAAGAGCACATTTTCTTTCATTCCCTCGAGGCTGTGACCACAGAATGCTACTTCCCAACATACAATTAAGATAAAACTTAACCTTGAGCCTTCTAACACCTTTATAAATCTCTTTCTGAATCTCAGCCTGCCAGGGACCTTATGCAATAACATGTTCAGCTTCCAAGGGCTCCTTGGAGCTGCTGGAGACACTTTGCCAGGCCCCTGTATAATCAATATTATCACAGTGTTAAAAGATAATTATAATACCTTAGATCCTTAAAGCTCCTTTGAGCTAAAAAAAGTTCAGAGTACTTTCATATTGGTTCTTCAACACATCTGACAGTGGAAGGAGGACTTCGGAAGGAAGATACTCTCTTTTCTTAATCCCATCTCCCATAATCTTGAAATTGCTTAATGGAGCTGACCTTGATTTTGATCAAAGGTAGTTTCCCATTGTTGTTTCTGGTAGGGCTTGCTGGGCCACCTCCATGGTCTATGGACATCTCCATTATCTCCTGTGGACACCAGAATGTGGGTGCAGAGTTTATGAAAGCTTGGAGAAACCTTCTCTATAATGTCTCCTCTAACTTGTGAGTGTAGCAAGGCTTCCTGGCAATAGCCATGACAGTATATGCTCTTTCTCCCAGAAAGGATGTGCTACAGGTACCAAGCTTTGACTTCACTTTGCACTTAAATTCAGAACCCCAGGATTGCTTATGCATTTACACAATACAGTTCATGATATCCAGAGAGCCTTCCTGGAGAACATGAAAAGGATGCGGTGCTCTGGCAGAAACAAAGCAGCCATGAAAGAGAACAGAAATTGAATATGGGTGGAGAAAAAAGGACTGGGAAATACAGTGGGTGTCAGGACTTGCCTGTAGTCCAGGCTCAGAACTAGGCTGCAGATATCAGTGGTGCAAGTGCAGTGAAGAACAATGGGATGCTCAGTTGAGCAGTAGGTTGAGAGAAAGGAAGGGGAATGATGTGGAAGCCAACACAGGGAGAGGCTCAGGAGGCACTATGCTCTTCCTCTGAGGAATATCCAGTGCCTAGGGGTCTGCCTAGGGGTCTCCCTCCTCCCCACTGTGGATCCTGGCAAGGTATTCGCCTAAGGAGGCAGGAAAAGGGAAACAACGCATACTGTGTATCATCCAGCACACAGTGGGACTAGAAGAGTGGTTGAATGCCTTTCCCTGCTATTTCTGTTCTCTGTTACCATCAGCTCAGAAACCTAGAGCATGGCCTGAGCCTGCGGCAGAGAGGACAGACAGAGAAGTCTAGCTGAGAGAACCTGAGGGCAGCAGAGAAGGAGAAAGCAAAGCTCTGGACATTTTACATAAACATCATCAGAGTCAGAGTTCACACAGAGCCCAAGAAGGGCTTAGCTACAAGATTTGGCACTTGGGGTCTCCATCCAGGTAAGACCTCCAGGATCTGTTTTGAAGAAAGTCCCTACCTAGGCTGACTCGAGCCAGGACAATGCAGAGCAAGTATAGCAGACATGGTTTGCTGAAACTATGAACAGGAGCTGGCAGCAAGGACACAGAGATTTTAAATATATTCAAAAGTGAACAAACAAGAGACAAATGAACAAACACATAACAAATTATTTCCCTAATCAATTCAGTACATGCCTCTAAGTGTGTGTGCACTGGGAGGCACTCCAGGAAAACAAGAAGACAAGGAGCTTGATCCACTAGTGTCCTTAGAACTCACAGTTCATACAGTCACTCCCTAAAAAGAGATTTGGTTATCAGACCTGGGATGAGCGAGAGAATTATGCAGTTCGGAACTTGTGAGTCTAGATACTCAAATGAGCAGCTACACCTTTAGCCCCTGTCCTGCACATTTTATCCATTCTGATCTTCGGCAATATGTCTAGACAGCAGGTGGCTCTGGATTCATTGTGACTGGAAATCCTGGACCATAGGAAGGTGCTGGGTGCCATGCCTGCCACCCCAGGTGGGGGGTGGGTCAGGCTCTTTTGACTCACACTTTGCAAAGTGCTCCCAGTTATAACAAATTGGCTTTGCAAAGTGCTCCCAGTTATGATAGGCTTTAGCAAATGCCTCCACTTGTGCTGTAAGAACTGAGGATTTGGGGAACCGAATGTAACTAGACATTGCCGATTTAGTAGTATGCAGAGGGAGGAGGTGGAGAACACAGCTGCCAGGTGCCACAGTATGATTGCCCAAGACAATAATCCCATCTCTCTGGCTTCCTGCAATTGAGAATAGAGAAAAATCAATCCTAAGCAGAGATTGGACCCAGTCATGCAATATGTATAACCTCAGGGTTTCTGTTCTCTTTTGTTAAGAGCTATCTTAAAGACAAGCTTATGTGGAACCTTGGGCTTTAGATTGAAGTCTGGAGGTACAGGGATTGCTATATTGAAACCATGTTAAAGCTAGAAGGAAAATGAGTGGTGTGCTGGAGGATACAGGGTAATAGATGAACATCATGGGAGCCCCTGCCAGCAACAGGCTAGAACTGAGAGTCACTGGCAGAGAGGCTTCCTCCATCTCACTTGCTTCAATTAGGGTATGACAGTGATCTACTTTTTCCACTGGCTGCTTTCCTGTTCTTACTTGCTGGGCTCAAAGCCTGGCTAAGGCCTTCAGGGGATGGCTTGGCTCATCTGGAACTTTGGGTCCTAGGAACCTGGGAACCTGGGTCCACCAACCGACTGATTCCCTGCTCAGGTGCATCAGTGTGCATTGTACAACTCAAAGGAATTGAGAATGAGCTCCTAAAAGCATCACTCAGAAGACCTAATGGTCTGGAGCTCAGGATCTTACATTGGATAAAATATTTTCATGTGTATCTTCTCTCTTGACATTCCAATAGCCTGAAGAGCCCTCAACACCCATTTTCAACTGGAGATCTGGAGTTCTGGAAAGGCTGAGTGACTTACTCACACCACATAGTAAGTTGGGGGCAGAACTAAGTTAGGGTTCAGCATGACAGCTTCCTTACACACAGATGGATTCTGACTCCTTATAGAAAATCAGTAGGCACAGACTGCTAGAGAGAGCTCTTCTCATAGCCATGTGATCAGCGCAGACTCTCCCTAGCCCGGAATGATCAGAAGACAGAGTCTCATACCAGCCATCACTATAAGTCCTAGTGGACTCTGTTGGTGGCACACGCTTGACTGTAGGACCAAGCCTGTGAGCAAACAGGAAGAAAGAAGCATAGGGCAAATTGAATTTTAGTCTCAGAGGTTATAGAGTCTTAGGGAAGACTTTTTAAAAGAACTGATATTAAAATAAAAGCAATAATAATCAAATGATTATTTGTGACATGAAAGTTCCTTATTATTCAGACTGAAAAAAAAAATAAGGCTGAAGTTTTTAGACACTTGGAAGCTAGTAACTTGACTGCAATCTTATACCTAGTTACAGTTAGAGCTAAATTTAAACCAAGGTCTGTCTGGCTGAAAACCCATTTTCTGGGTGGCTTTGAAACAAGAGAATTGGTAACAGATCTATCCATTCCCTGCCTATAACCAGAGCACAACAGATAGGCACCTTACTGGACCAAGGGCAGATTTTTGCCTCGCCGGGAAAATATCTCTTTAATTGTCTCTGTTGCTCTGTGTTGGAGCTGTGAAGTACAGGATCATTGAATCAGGGGGGCGGGGAGCAGTGAGCCTGTTGGAGCTGGCCCACCACAGAGATCATAGGGGGAGTATGAGGCTTGGCATTAGCAAGAAGAAGAACTGCAGAGGGACAGGGCCCACTACCCAAAGTAAAATAGCACAGCATTTTCTCCAAGTGGAAAAATCTGAGTTGCTTCAAGCAACTCGTGGATTTTATTCCATAATGACCTGATATCCTTCCACAGGTGGCCTACTCTGTGAAGTTTTTGTTTTCCCCCCAGTCTTCCTTGCTCAATGATTTCCTTCTTGCTTGAAGCCCTACTGTGTTTTTTATATCATGCTGATTGGCATCACCAAGCCACTTGTTGCTATTCAAAGCAAAAGGCCAAAGAAGATGGAGCTTTAATTAAACACCCTTCTAACTTCATAAATTTGGATGAGTCATTATTTACCTTCTTGAGCCTCTTTTTTCTCATCTCTAAAGAAGGAATTAGAATCCAAACTCAGGGTTGGGGGTGTAGCTCTAGAATGTTTGCCTAGCACACATGAAGCCCTGGATTGGATCCCCATCACCACATACGCGTGCGCACGCACACACACATACATACAAATAGAATCCCAACCTCTCCTGACTAATGGGATGGGACAAGACTTGCTATGAAACCATTGCCTACCGCGAAGAACTATAAAACAGCAACACTTTACTTAGATTTTAAATTATGGCTATATCCTATCTCCCTAGGAAATTTGTAAATTCCTTGCAAACTAGAACCAGGTCTTCCATTTCTACCTGTTGTCCACAAGGTCTAGTTATACAAGCTTTATTTACTCAGCAAATGCTTGTGGAAGCCTGGCCCTAGAGAAGCTTCTATCTTGGTAAGGAGAAAAGCATACTACACAATGTAAGGCTACTGAACGATCATTCATTCAATTTCTGTTTCTGGGAGAGGAGGCAGCAGGCAATCAAAGATAAGAAAATAAATGCAAAAGCCGAAAGAATTTTCAGACACACAAGGACAGTGTTAGATAGGAACAAAATGGAGTACTTGGGGGTAAGCCCATGGACAGTGGGGCCCAAACTAGACGGTTCCTGGGTACACTTGCAATTCATAAACAACCCCAAACTTTCAATTTAAGGTCATGCCCTTGTGAAGCCTTCCTTCTAAGACAGCTTGACCTTAAGGAGGAAAGGGCAGCCAGCTGGTGTTCAGCAAGTGCAGTGAGGGAGGGCAGATTTGGTTCAAAATCACAAGATCCCCATTCGAGTCTTAACTCAGCAACTTAAAATGGATGTGTTCTGAAAAAAGTTATTTGGTTTCCAGTGTTTTCATCTCTAAAATATAAAGAATATAATTTGCTCTGCCAATATTTCTGATTTATCCTGGTGATCAAATGAAAGTTATCTGTAAACAGTATACTGATATGCTGGACCTAGCTTCACAAGGCACTCAGGCTTAGAGAGTAATTAATCTGAACATTAAATATCTAAATATCTTTTTTAAACAATTATTTCACTCTGGGGCATCCATTTTAACCCCAACATCAAGTGGCTCTCTTGCATTTACTGTCTCATTAATAGCTGTCGTGAGATTTTTCTCTGGGTCCTGTTCTACTGGGTTTAAAAAAACGGATACTTCCTTTTGGCAAATATCTTTAGGTCTTCTTCTCACAAGCCTGAATAAACAGAGGCCTTAGAAAATCAAACTGAAAAAGGAAAAAGGCAGAGAGCAAAGCACATTTCCTTCAGGCCTGTTGCCTTGTGTCCATCAAATTCTGACTGGGTTCTTTTAGGCTCTGGGGCTGTGGACCCTGCCATACTTCCATGTTTTAGCTCAGCTCTCCACAAAGTCAGTAAGTCACCCTGAGAACTAGATCCAGAGCAGCCCCCGTGGTGGGTCCACCATGCAGAAACCTGCTCTGGAGTGAGCCATCTCTCCCTGTGGTCTCCTCCTCCTTCTCAGAGCGAGTTGGCAGGATTTATAGGGCTGTCCCAGCGACACACCATCTCAGTAACTGCAGAATGGCAGTTGTAAAAAATCCCATTTGCCAGGGTATTAGAATCCCATTAGCACTCCCGATGGAGAAATAACCCCGACCCTTCAGAAGGAATTAAAGATACGCGGGCACCAGCATTTGGAGTGTTATAGGCCTTTCCCCAGTTTGGATGATCACACCAGCAGACATAAAGCCTCAGGCAGCAGATGTCCTTGGTCCATAAACCCCTTGAGAAAAGTTCCAGGAATGACGAACAAGAGGGCTTCTAGTTCCACAAACAGACTCTGGAATAATCATCAGGAGTAATTGGTACAAGCCTCCTTAATTCGTCTAAGCTAGAGAATGCATCATTTTAGGGAAAATCAGGTTTAATTTGACCATTCTCTTACAACTTCTTAATATCTTGTCTTTTCTCCCCCAGTCCTAACCACATTCCCAAGTGATAGTTGACATCAGTCAGAAATGCTGACAAATGTCTCATGTGTATGATTGTCGGAACAGAATCACTGAAAACCAGAGAACATACAGAGGCACATTGATATAATAGCTACTCGAATCTTTATAAATGAAGAAACACAGGCTCAGAGAAGTGAAGTGACTTGCACAAGATCACAAAGCTAGTTAAATCCTAGAGATTAAACTTTCTTATGGTAAAGGGAAAGAACTTTGGGCTGGATTTGACCTTCTGAACTCAGCTCAGTGTTTCCCAGATCATGGCCTCTGATTTCACTGAGTGACCCATCCTAAGTGTGAGCGTGTGCCCATATCCTAAGCATCCTCACAGCTCCCTAGGCCATTGATGCTGAGGTACCTAAGTCAAAAATGCCAACCTTAGAAGCCAAGAATTCCCATGTTGATCCAGTTTAGGTCTCAGTTTCTTCATCCATAAGTGGGGTAAGTAATGGCACAATGCCACTTGCAAGTCTTGTTTAACTTTGTTAAAAATGCCAGATCTAACTCAAAAGCAATGGGGATACAGACTGAAATTTGGTATCACAATCCCCAGGTAATATTGATGCTTTTGTTTGGGGATCATGATAAAGGTCACTGAATCAGGTAAAATTTAAACACAAGGTTCTTAACACAGTGAGAGTAATTATTCAATAAATGTTAGTTGGTAACATTACATGTTTGATCTTTAGACTATATCCTACAGATTTAAGGATGCTTTTAATGATGTGTACTACAGGACATCTTGTTATCTAAACCTTGGACTACTCTTATAGGACAAGTGGTATTACCCTTGTAGGGGTAGAGAATGAGACTCAGAGACTCAGAGATCGGTGATATCCTGGTAGTCAAGTAGGACTTAGGTTTAAAGACATAAATACAGACCCCTTTCCACCCCAAGGTGGCATAGAGCTGCACCCTGCATTCATATCAGCATCCTCTGCCTGTTGTCCAGACACAGATGATATTGTCGAGGTGAGAGTGGTTTGATTCCAACAAGTGTATGTGTATCCTGACACATGGTTGCCAATAGCCAAAAGAAGGGAGAAGGCCGCTGTCAGGCAGGAGAGGGGGTGCCGGAGGGCATATGTTCGGCAGGAGGAGTGGAAGCGGGTGGATGGTTGACGGATGCACAATGGCAGGAAATTTACAGATCAATAAATAGACAGAGATCCAGGGAGTTTGACAGCTGACAGACGTGTGGGGGTGCACCAACACCCAGATGGCCACAGAGCATGCAGACCAGGGAGAGCTTGCAAAAGCGACCAATCTGGGTTGAGGCAGATTAGCCCAGAGACAGAGAACAGCACACATGATTTGGCAACACCATCTGTGAGTGAAAGGAACCCCAGTGCCTTACAAAATGGACTCCAAATTCCGTTTGGAGATGGAAACCAGTGGTGCTGTGGTGCATGGTTGTTTTAAATCCCTCCTATTTCCTTGCCAAGAGACTCATCTGAGAAAGTCATTTCTGCCAAGCCCCAAGGGTTTTACCAGCCTGAGCAGAAGTGGCTGCAAGTCCCTCCGGCATAAGGCTATGGAAGTAGCTGAGAACTGTCAAATTGGAAGGAGGCATTCTCTTATGAGATAAGAAGCCCAGTGTTTGACCCTGGGAACCTGAACCCATTCAATGTGTATTCTCAAGTCAGAAGTGGACACAGGCAGTCAGAGCAGGCCAAAGACAGGTGTGTAACTATTCTGGACAGAGGAAGGACAGGGGCTTGGGCAGCTGTAAGGCTGAAGTGAGACAGACATGGATGGGAAGAGATAAAAGATAGTGTCCAAAGGGCATGGGATCAGGAGCTTATGGGGCCTCACTGTTTGCCTTTGAGCAGTTCTCAGAAGAGTCAAAGTGAATTAGACTCGGTGCTGTGCTGAAATCCAGTCCCTTGTTAAGGCTGAGGCTCTGGCCTTCCTGCTCAGACCCAATGACCCTAGAAACAACAAAGGGTTTTTGTGGTTGGTTTAGGGGTTATTTGTTGGCATCTGAGTTCATTCTTACACAGCTAACTTCACCTTCAACAGAACAGCTGAAAGACTAGTGAAATATGTACAACCATGCTATCCAGCCAAAGTGTAAAATTACATATTCAAATATCAAGAGGGCTAGTGGCCCAATGATCCTAGTACCTGCTCCTAGCAAATTTGTTTTCCATTACTCCAGAGATAACCATTGTAAATTATTTGCTTCCTCCTTCTTCTCTTCTTCCTTACTTCTTGCTTCATTGAGGAGCCAGAAACATCCAGAAGGAAACTGAAGCATGTATTCTTTCCTCCCCAAATTCTACCTTGCATGTCACTTTCCCCAATCTTTCCTCCTATATCTGCCTTGTCAACTGTGCCTATTGTACCTGGTGGCAAATCGATATTATGCTCAGCATTCCATAGCACAATGAGAACTCTGTCCCACTCAGAACGTTGCTCCTCACCCCTTCCTTTCTTCTTCATTGATTATTCCTCCTTTGCTGGATAATTCCTGTCCACATTCAAGTTCAGCCTGCCAACATATTTATTATTATTATACAAAGTGATAGACATCAACAACGAGACAAAGTTCTCTCCTGATTTCTCCTCCTTCCCTTCCCTCTGCCCCATTAGACCTCACTGGGGAAGTTTTTGAACAAAATGCAGTCATGGCTGCAACTCCACCAGCCCCAGGAAAACATCTCTCATCAGGAATACAATGACCTTCACCCTACAGAGGCCAGTAGTCAAGTCTCAGCCCGCATGGATCTCTTCATTCAGCACATACTTCGTTAAATCCTTCTGATGCACCAGGACCTGTTCTGAGTGCCAGGAGAACATCCCTGAATAAGCAAGAGAGGCAAAAGCCCTTGTTCTATGAAGTTATACTCTAGGGGGAAGATGAACAATGACCTCAAGAAACACCTAAAGTGAAGGAAGGTGATGAGTGACACAAAGCAAAACACAGCAGAGAAGTGGGGTGAAGGGCAGTCAGTTCCTGGGGCCAGAGTCTTGCAGCAGCATTTGATGCAGCTGACGGCCTTCTCTTATAGAACCTGTCTTTTTCAGCTCTGTGGCAGTATGTTCTCCTGTATCTCCTTCCTCCCCTAACCCTCATTTTCTGGGCACTACTCTTCCTTCCCTCCTCCAAGTAGTGCAGGACCTCTGTTCCTCTTCTCCCTTATCTAAGTCCATGTGGGCTGGTATAACTGCATACCATAGACCGGGGGCTTAAACAATATGCATTTGCTTCTCACAGTTTTAGAGACAGAGAAGTCCAAGACCAAGTGACTAGCACATTTGAAGTCGAACAGGGGCTTATTTCTGGTTCATAAAAGGTGTTTCTTTGCTGTGTCCTCGTTTGATAGAAGGCATAATTTGTAAGGGCATTAATTTCATTCGTGAGGGCCCCAGCCACCTGACCTAATAACCTCCCAAAGGCTCCATCTTCTAATACTCCAAATTCCGTTTGGAGATGGAAACCAGTGGTGCTGTGACTCTTGGGAGTCAAGACTTCAGGATGTGAATTTTGAATGTTGAGGGGATACGCACATTCAAACCACAGTACTTCTCACTCATCTACACAATCTTTTTGTGTTCTCTGATCCAGTCCAGTACTTTAATACTATATAAAGAATGATGTCTCCAACCTCTTTCCGCCCCCCTAAATTCCAAACTCATGGATTCCATCACCTCCATGACATCCTTATTGGAAACCTAGTAGTTATCTCAAAGTTAATATGTTCACCAGACCTCTTGATTGCAGGCTCAGGCATCTCACACACACACACACACACACACACACACACACGTGTGCATGCATATCGATACAAAAAAATTATGTTCTTCCTCTGCCTTTCCCCATTTTAATAAATGACACCACCATCCAATCAGTTGCTTAGAGCAAAATCCTAGTAATCACTGTTGGTTCTGCTTCCTCTGATCTCCTGTTCCACATCTAATTCCAGCAAAGACTATGGAAACTGGACCCCTACACCAGAATCTACCCATTTTGTATCTCTTCCATCTCAACAGTCCTCACTGCCATTGTCTCTTACCTAGACTGGCAAAAACCCTGGTCATTTTTCCTCTTAATTTCACTCTCCTACAAGCATCTAGAATGATCCTTTAAACATCTAAATCAGATCATAGCTTCCTTTCTGGAAACACTTCCCATGGCTTCCCAGTGTACTTGAAATACAATCCAAGTTCTCTGACCGTCATATACTGAAAATTCCTCCTCTCTCTAATTTTTGAGTACAAGTGCAGTCCTCAAACATTTGCTCCATCCCTTCCTTTGCCTGGAACATTCTTCCTCCATGTATTTGCATTTCCAGCTTCTTTTCATCTGCCTAGAAGTCACCTCCTCAGAGAGGCCTTCAAAGAAACTCCATGAACAGTTGCCAGCTCCCCAGCAGTCACCTGAATCCCCTTCCTGCCTTTATAGTCTTCTGTCCTCACCACTCTCTGATAAATATGGTTCTTTCAGTGCCTTAGTTTGTTTGGAATCCGTCATCTTCCCCAGGATGTAAGTTCCACGAAGGCTGGATTTTACCTGCCCTCTGGTTAGACAATGGTAATCTAACTAGATAGGACTGAAAATCAGACTATCTGCATTTGACTTGTAGACTCACCACTTACAAGTAGGGTCTTAGGCAAGCGACGTCATACTACTGTGCTTCGACTACCTCATATGTAAAATGAGCGGGGTAAGGTAACGATGATAATATTGGTAAATCGTACCTAATTGAGCTGTTGTGAGACCTAAAGGGGATGATAATTGTATAAAATAATAAACCACATGGAATAGAATATTTGCTCAATAAATATTCTTGAAATAAATACTCTTAGATCCTAATGATTCTGTGCATAAGGGTCTAACCTGTTGCCAGTAAAATATACAAGCTGGTCGAAGAAAGAAAAAAGAAGGTGGGAACCCTCTGTTAGCATGAGTCCAGGTGATTCCCAGTGTGTGTGAGGTTTGTTCTCCCTCCCATCTCTACTGAAGTAAGGAACCCACGCTCAAGGTCATTATGCTGTGCTGAGAACAAGAAAGCATGCTAAACCTGAACCCTTGTAATTATGCATGGGCAGCCTTGCAAGGTGGGCAGAGCTAAGGTGCAGGGGAAAACATGCACTTTTTCCAGTGAATTCTACCGTACACACCATTTTAAGTTACATAGCCTTTGCAATCCTTGATTTGTGACAGAACACATATCATCCAGCAGTTTTATTTGCAATAATTTAGTTTCTCAAAGAAGGTTAAACATTATTCAAAATAATGAAAGACAAAGTAATGGAAATACAGCGGCACAGATGAACACAACAAAACACAGGACACCTGCAGAGTGTATTCACGTGGGTGAACAGGAGCCTAGGCTTCTGGGGGGCCTTAGGAGATATTTTTAACTGATACAGAAAGAGTAAGGGATATTTTTAAAAAAGGAGAAGAGGGCTGGAGCGGTGGCTTGGTAGTTTTGGTGCTTGCGGACCCTAGTTCAAACCCCAGAACCACATACACAACTAAGTGTTGGAGCAACTAAGGCCATGTGAAAAACTAAATAAAGTAGTTTCTCTCTTTTTCTGTCTCTCTCACTGTCCCTCTCTCTTAAAAAAAAAAAAAAAAGGAGAAGGGGATAGAGTGGTGGCTCAGTGGTTAGGGCACTTGCCTGCCATATGCAAGGAGGCAGATTTGAACCCCTGCACCATGAACACAATGAAGTGTCAGAGCAATGAAAACCACTTGAAAAACTAAATTAATTTTCTTTTTCTCTGTCTCTCACTTTCCCTCTCTCTCTCTCTTAAAAAAAAAATAGAGAAGGTCTGTGTATTTGGAGAACTAATGGCAGGAGAGTAGTGTGAGGTATGTCTGGAGGGGACACACAGGATAAGTTAGAGAGTTTTCACCTTCTCTCAAAGAAGGGGAAGCCAAATTAGTGCTTAAAGCAGGAAAATGACATCATGTGTTTTGGAAAGGACATTCTAGTGTTGTGTGGACAATGTACTGGAAAAAAGCAAAGGAGAAGTGTGGGAAGACTTCTAGGAGTTGATTAAAGTGGTTCAGATGGCTGAATACAGTGGCTTGGATAGGTGACTACTTAGATAAAGGGGTTTGCATGGGTGTAAGCAGACCCTCACCTGTTCTAACACCTTTTCTTTTCTTTTTTTTTTTAAGAGAGAGGAACAATTAAAGAGACAGAATCAATTTTACTTAGTTTTTCATGTGGCTTTCGTTGCTCCAAGACTTTGTTGTATACATGGTGCTGGGGTTCGAATCTGTGTTCTTGCACATGCCAGGCAAGTACCGGAACCTCTGAGCCACCACTTCAACCCCTTCTAAGACCTTCTTAATGACATGAAGTTGTCATTATCAGACCCATGTTAAGGATGAATATTATGGTTTGGATCTGGAATGTCCCCTAAAGGCTATGTGACAAAGGCTTGATCCCTAGTGAAGCAATTGAAAGCAAATGGATCAGAATTCATGAAACCAAGATGGATTCATAGCTGACGACGTTATTGGGAGGTGGTAGGAACTGTAAGAGATGGGGCCTAATTTAAAGGAGTAGGTAATTGGGGACATGCTCTTGAGGATTATGTCTTATCTCCAGCCTCTTCTCACTCTGCTTTCCAGCCACCATGAGGTGAGCATTTCTCTCCACCAGGCCCTCTCTGCCATGGTGTTCTGCCTCCCCACAGGCCCACAGCACTTGACCCAGTCATCCACGAACCTTTGAAACCATGACTCTTTTTTTTTCCTCTAAGTTCTCAGGTATTTCATCACAGCAATGGAAAACTGGCAAACACAATGAGGAAACTGAGGCTCTGAGTAAATGAGTGCGCTCTCTCTCTGTTTCTCTATCTCTCTCATCATAGTAGTGTTTGAGCCCATGTCTGTGGACTTCAAGAATGTTTTGTCATCTACCACAGCACTCATTACAAAAAATGCGTAGAACCATTGAATCTGTGTTCCCTGACATTTTCCTATCAAATTATGGACACATGCCTGTGGTCTCAATGCTGGCTGGCGCTCCATGAGCTGTAATAACCATTCTGCTTCATTGTTTAGCTCGCCTGGACTCCAGAGTGTGCCTCCAAGTGCTGGAATGGAATGTCCTGGGGCTACGTGGATGAGTGATGCTGGCCCCCCAGATGGCAGTACTGATACCAGCTCCAGCCACTGATGAGCGCACAGGTCACGTCTCCTGCCTGGAACTGACATTGGCAAGACAATAGCAGGCAGAAGTCTCAGGAGCATGAGCCCACTTCCTCCTGCTCACCAGCAGGTGCCTCCAGAGGAGGGCAGGCCAGCACAAAGGAGATCAAATGCGGAGTCCAGCAAGCGGTCATCCCCCTGGCAGCTCAGGACCTGGCTTCCCCCCAGTCCTTTCCAACAGAGCTCCCTTTCAGGCCCAGCTCAGCCCAGAGGCCACCACTCAGAATAGGAATGAGAGCTCATGTATATGCAAATGCCAAGATGGGAAGGCAGGCTGGGGGAATTAGCATTTTTAATGAAACAAGACTAGAGGGAAAGAGCAGATGTAATGGGCAATAACTTGCTGTGGATTTTGTATTTATTTTATTTTTTTTATTTTTTTGAGGAAAGGAAGGAAAGGCCATGGGCCAGGATAGAGGTCAGAGCCATGTGCAGGACTTGGAAGAAACTTATAATCAATAAAATAAAAACAACAGAATAATACTACAAAATATTTAATCATACCTCTGTAACCTGAGTAGGCATTAAATAAATATCAGCTATAGGCTGAGCATCATGTATATCAAAGTTTGAATCACTCTAAAAGTATCATCAGCTCTATTTTTCAGAAGGAAACTGAAGTCCAATTTCATTTTAAGACACATCATCAGTGTGTGTAGGAGACAAGATTCAAATATGGGTCTGCCTAACAGTACAATCCATGCTTCTAACCTCCAGTCAAAGTACCCTCTGTCCACAGGTGCTTTTTAATGTGGCTACACCATCCATGTGAGCACCACACAGATGCTCAGGAACGTCCCCATGGAAGTAGCCATCTATGGTGCAAACAGGTAGGCTGGTGGGACATGAAGGGTGCATTTGACAGATGTCTCTGTCTCCCCTTTGATCAGAACAGCACAGGAGGCAGAGCTTCTCTCCCTGAATCTGAACAGCCTCAGTGTGAGACAAAGTTCAAGTTCTGTGCTCTGAGCTATAGATAGCCTGCAGGAGAGTGTCAAAACCCATCCGGTATCCACAGGGAGTCTGGAGGGAGAGGCCTGATGTTTGAGCCCTGGCCAGAGTTCCCTGAGGGTGGTCCTGCCTCACAGAAACTCTCCTGGGCTGGTTCTGAAGTTGCAGTCATTATTCCACCAATCATGCTAATGATGTCAACATCACCTGCTTTCACTTCTTGAGTGGAGGTGGGGGATAGTGGAGGTGCTATCCCCTTAGATGGGGGGAGGGGAGGACAGGCTCACCCACCTGGCAGCTGCCCACAAATTTGGGAATCACGTTTGGCACTAACAATTTTTTTTTAATTTTTTTAAGAGAGAGAGAAGGAAACAGAGAGAGAGAGAGAGAATCAATTTTATTTATTTATTTATTTAGTCCGTCCTTTGTTTCTCTAACACTTAGCTGTGTAAGTGGTGCTGGGTTTGAACCCAGGTCCTCCTGCTTGCCAGGGAAGGGCTCCAACTTCTGAGCCAGCGCTCTGGTCCCTGGCACTAACAGTTTCATTGAATGCATTATTGAACTGGAACAAACTGAATACTCCCAAATGAATTGATGAAGATCCTCTTACTTGCTTAACATGCAGCTCCCAGGAGTTTCCCCTGGCACCTGTAGGGGAGCAAGGAGGGAATGAGGTATGTTTGGGACCCTTTTTCCCTTGACTTTGGCAGTGGGGGGACCTGCCATGTCCAGGAATTTGCCCCCCTGCTTTGTTGTGGCCAAGTCTCTGATTGCAGTCTTGGGGTAGACTGTTTTCCAGCTACACAAAACTAACCAGAAAGCAAGGTAGAGCTTGTAGAAATGCTATGGAGAGGACAAAGACATTGATACAGTCACCAGAGCGCCATCTCTTTCTCAGAGTGCTGTCAACAAAGCCTAGAAAGCATCCTGCTTGAGGAGAGGGGTTTGTAAAAGCCAATGCCTAGCTTATTTTCAGCCAGAAAGCTTAAATCCCAGAACAGGAAAGGACCCCAAAATGCCTCCTCTAAGTCTACTGTGGGAAATTTACCCAATCACAAGTGGCAGCCTGTGAGAGGTAAGAAGAGGAGGAAAATATTCTAAGCTTTTGGTCAAAGGTCATTCGTTCACTCACTTCATAGAAGTCAACTTTCCTTCTATTCTAATGAGTTCAGTTTTGAATTCAAATATTGCACATACTCCTCTTGACAGACTTGGAGGACAATTCAGATTTTCTGCACTATTTAAATTCTTAGTATCAATTTTGATAAATTGCCACCTTTCTCACACTCCAGTATTCTTTTTTTTTTTCCCCCTCTTAGCAAAACCATTCCAGGAGTTAAGTCAAATACATCATTGTGTGCGTTAACTGCAGAAGCATTCTGTTGCTATGCTGGGCGGGCTGGGAGGAACAGTGTGAAGCCAACTCTAACCTGGGGCCTTTGCTGAGCCTGGAGGCAGACCCGCGTCGTGGAGCTCCTACCGCTGGAACAGCACTTTGGGGCTTGAATATTTGTCCCCTCACTGCCCGTGGAGGCTGGTCGCGCAGCACCCGGAACTCTGCCCAGCCGCGTTTCCACGCCAGCTTTTTCTGGCTACGCTCCCAGGCTGTGGCGCATGATCTCAGTACTTGAGCCAAGACAAGGGGGGAAATCTATTCTCATGAATCTACCACTCCAGCCCCGCGTGGGAGGATGAGAAGAAGTTCAAGGAAACATCGTGGGAGAAGGTAGTTCGCTGAGCAGAGAGCCAAGAGGGCACACGGACCAAGCCCAGGCAAGGCAGAGCTGCCCTGGCCCACGGCAGCGCCTCCCAATCAACGTGATTGCAATCAGCTCAGGAGCTGCGCATTCAACAGAACAGGAGAAAACATGCAATCTGCAAAGTGCATGTCAAAAATCACAAAGAAGACAACAAATACAACAGGGGAGGGGCAGTGTGGAGAGCGAAGACAATTCAACAGCAGGCTGTCCGGGCTGCCCAAGAGAGCAGGCTGAGGACTGGAAGTGGTGCAAGCTGAAGATCAAAGCGAAGCCCTGAAAGGGAGTGGGGGTTGAGGGGCAGGCCCAGAAGCTGAGTAGGCCCACATCAGCCCTTCATTCTCTTTTCCGTACTAATTTTCCCTCATGTTTTTTAATTTAATTCTCAGCTTCCTTCAAATACCAGTCAATGAACCATCCAAATTTCCTCCAAATATCCTTGAAAATGTTGAATTATGCAATTAAGGATGGTATAATACAATAATATGAGGAGAAATGTTGTCATACATATTTTAATGAGAACACAGGCTTGGGAGGGAGAGAGCTAGCAGGAAAGCCATTTCCAGAGCTGTCTTTACCCATTTTTTGGTGACAGTTTCATCTTCTTCATAGCTAAAACCATCACACTGACACAAACCCCAAGATGAATGAACCATTCGTGGACAGAACCCTGCACAGTGCAGCTGCTCATGCGCAGGTCAAGTTTGGTTTGCAAATATTTGGAAGGAGGTCAGTCGGTAGGGGATTATTCTTCTCATGTTTAAATGCATTATTCATTCAAAAAACATTTTCCAGATTTTGTTACCTTCAGTCTCTGTACATGCAGTAGAATGACGAACCATCCTAATTTGCTTGGTTGTGAGTGTCTCTGTTTTAGCTCTGAAAGTCTCATATTCCACAAAAACCTTCTATCCCGGTAGATGGGGATAATCTGTCACTGTAACATGGTAAATGCCTTAGCTTGGATACCTTCAACATTTTCATTAGACTTCAGCCAGTACTTCCTCTGGAAAACCTTCTATGACAATTTCAAAATGGGTCCATATTCCACAGCACCCAGAGTTATTTCTGTCATACTATATTGTGTGTTTGTTACTGCTTCTTCATTCCACACATCTCTTCCACTTCCCACTCTCATTCTCACTACACTGAGGAGTTTAAGCAAATTTAATCTAATGAACTGTGATGGGGGAGAGAATTCTCCAACTTATACATGGCCACTGAAGAAGTTAGAATCTGTGTCATCTTCTAGGTTATCTTTAAACATAAAGCATTCAGAAAGCAGGATCTTCTTTTCCATAAATCCCTAGGTCATTTTAAATATTATGGTAATTATACTGTCATTTACTTATGGTCCTGATGCGGGGGTTTTGAGATGAGGCTGGACTCTCTGCTCCTGCTGGTGGATGAAGTTGGGCTGGCTGCAGAATTCTGTGGCCGAAGTAGCCAGTTTTCAGTGTTTGCAGCTCTTCTCAGTTAAAACTGGGAATTTGGGCTGGTTGCAGATCTCTGCAGTCCAAATAGTATTAGCAGCTACCCGGCTAAGAGCTGGGATTTCCCCACTACTGTGCTACTGTCGAGTGGTGCATTGCAGCTCTTGGTGTGGAAACGCACCCCGGGAATTCAGCGCAGATCTTCTGGGTTCTTGTCTCACAAATTTGATGAAAAAATCCACAGACAATCATGGAGGGAAGAGTAAAAGGAGTAGGATCTATTTAGGAAGGAGAGCAAAGTGTCCACAAGGCGGAGGGGTACATGGAAGCAGGATACCGTCTCAAGGCCGCTAGGCCTGGGTTTATATTGATTCTGGGTTTGAGCATACTTAACATTCATGTAAAGCAGGCATTGAGAAATGCACCAACATCATTGGTTGAAATCTATGTAAAATAGGCATTGAAACTAGTCATCAACACCATTGGTTAAAATCTATGTAAAACAAGTATTGAGACTGAGCATCAATATCACTGGTTAAAGTTTATGTAAAACAGGTGGCAAATTCTTTCTAGAGCCCACCTGTGTCTACTGCCACTTCTTAGTTTTCCTGCCTCTGGGACAAAGGAGTTGCTCAGACAGGTGAGCTTCATGGCCTTTTTGCATTTGAAGGCCCTGAGCATGCCCATTAATCACTCTCTACTAGTTTGCTCTTTACTGGCTAACTTTTAGATGGGTCCCTTTGTCCTGACTACCTAGCCATTTCACCATCTTTCTTAATCTGTCTCAGTCCTATGGTTCTAAAACAGTGGTTTTCATAACAGTTTTATTTTAAGTCATTAACCCATTATTTCATATATAGTCCTGAATTGTTGCTTTTTAAATTTTTTCCTCACTCCCTTACATGCATTTGTTACTCCAGACAGGAAACAGTTTGTGACTAAAGACCTTTATGTCTTTAGTTAGTTCACTCTTTCTAGTATAGGTCTGTGTACATTCAGTGCTCATCTTTAAAAATGTTCACATTGTGGTATTCAAAGCCCCCACCATCTGGTCCCAGTTTTTTTCAATTTGATATTCATCCACTCTATGTTCCAGCCATGTGGATGCACTTAGTTGTTTCTTGAGAGGCCTACCATGCACTTCCAAGTTCTGGGGTGTCTGGACCATTTTCTCTCCCTCTGGTATCTCAATGTTCGAGTTGTGTTCAGGATTTGGTAAGGAGGTTGAGAACATGGCTACTTGAGAAAGAATGAGATCACTTGAAAATCTGGACTTAAAAAATATCAGTGGCTCAAGTACAATTGCACATATCTCCCTGTGCCACATATTTCTCTTTGGTGGCATTGGGATAATAATGATACCTTTTTATAAAGCTGTAGAAGGCATTGTGTTAACATTGTATATAAAGACATTTTAGAAATAGACAAAGCTGAAATTTATTAACACAGTTTGATGTAATGAAAAGCACAGGAGCACTGCCTTTTGATTCTAACACTACCACTTACTACCTGGGTGATCATGAATAAGTCACTTTGCAATTTGAGATTTCAATTAATCCCTCCTAAAATGAGAGCAACAGCATTTGCCCTGCCAACTTTTCAGGGCTATAAGAATGGTCAGTGAGATGCTGTTTGGCGAGGACCGTTTCCACCATGCTGATTGACAAGGTCCAGGCATGGGGAAAGGCTTGGCAAGGCCACCATTCCAGAAAATTGCCACTGTTAGCTCTCCTAGGAATTGGGTGTTTTCTTATAATGATCATGCTTATAACTATGTATTTGCAGATCAAAATTCCAGAAAAATTTGTTATTGACAATAAAGATTGTTGTAAAAGTAATAATAATTCATTAGGTCTGCGGAGTCTGAGGGAAGATGAGAAATGCCTTTAAAAAATATATTAACACCACACTAAAAAAGCCCAGATAATCAAAAATCCAACTTTGAAAAGTTCTTAAGAAAATTACACTTACAGGAATTACTCTCACCCATGTTGATTACATCTAGTCCTGTTAATGTTTTACCAGCTAAACAATCAAAGACATAACAGGAGATTTGCTGTTTCCACAGTACAGAGACCACCGTATGTAGCCTATAATATTGGAGGACATTTGTGGTATCCATCTAGAGGAACCCAAATAAATAATTATTAAGACCCTCCACCCACACACCTACCATTGCTTTTTACAGAAATATACAATGAAAATGAAGAATGTTAATTTTAAAGGCAAATAGACTAACGTCCAGTGCTTGCCATTTCTTCAGAGACTTGTATGTAAGAGGCTACCTTGGTGATGTGGGACAAAGGAACAAAGAAACAGCATACGTAAACAGTTACACATATATTATCTAAAAATCAAGTGTCCACACTGCATATTACATGAGTGATTAAGGAATATGTTTTTCTACTTCTCATTTTGCCTTTGTTTTTAAATAGTTTAAGTTTCTGCTTCTTAGAACTTAGTCAGGACACATAACTATTTTTGTAAGGTTAATAATAGTAAGGTGACAACAACATAATTTTAGTTAATTTAGAACTGTAATGCAATGCTAATTGCTTGCTTGGAAAAGGGCACTAAAGCTGGACAATGGTATATTACCAAAAGCAAGAAAATTTCCTAGTAAAATGCTTGTGCCAAAACTTCTGAGTAAATATAGAAAGCTGACCTTGTTGTACTCTTTAAGTGTAACACAGGTAGAGGGTGTAATGCCTCAAAAAAAAAAGAGACGTTTATGGAAAAAGAAAAAGAAACGTTGTGGTTTCAAGGAAGTATGTTAATGACAGGGATTACCGAGAAATTTAAAAAAGAAGTCAAATGTAACGAAACGGTTAATGAAAGTATTGTTTTGCTACCTGTATAAAAATACATCAAAGATCAGACGGCATTTTGCTCAAGCAGGGAACTGTGTCTGCTTGCAATTTGTCCCGGAGGTTCGAGATGTTCCACTCATCCTTCGGGGACCCGAGAGTTCTGCTGGGGCTGGCTCCAGGCAGCTGTGTGTAAAACTTCGTGATAAACTGCACTCTACCATACCAATGCTGTAAGTTTTGTATAGTGCTGTAAGTTAAGTGAGCATCCTTGAAAGCAGATGTTTTTCCAAGTACAGGGGGAATGACCTAGGGGTACATTCCTGCGTCGTTGTCTCTGCCTACTTTCCCTGTTTACTAAATGACTATGACAGTGAAAATATCCTGCTTCTTAGGCAGAACAAATGAGTTACTACAGAGAAAGTGCTCAAAATAGTGCCTTATTATAAGTTGTATTATAACTTTCCCTATATCCCCAGATCTTGACCAGACCTGAGTGTGTCTTGCATCTAAAGGTAATGTCCCCACCCCTGCCTTAGTAGCACTGGATAAACTGGCATTCTTTACTTTTTGCATCACTCTTTTTGTCTTATCTCAGTATCCTCTGATTCTTTACCTTCCCCAGAAATAGAATCCAGATAAGTCATGGTTCCTAAGCATTAAGCATGATTCCTTCATACTGGGAGATAGCACCAACTCCAGGTTTATATTAGTTCAAAAATTCCCATTGCTTTTGAGAATGAAGTTTCTTGTGTAGGTAGCAATATGGCCCAAGATTTAGTGGGGCCTGAATCTCAGGCAATTTTCAGGTGCTTTTTAAGAAAAAGAATATAAAATAAAAAATGTAAGAGTAAATACAGATGTGAATGTTTATTTAAAATGAGAAATCACAAGCAATAAATTTTTAAAAGCTGGAAAATACCTATAAATATCAGAATTCCAACAAAATAGCATGTTATTATTGAACAGCTCCCCAATGCATATCTGTAATATTTTCCTACATTTTTAGCTACATGCTTTTTATTATTTCTTCACATGCTACAATTTTATATTAGCATTTTCTAAAGAAAGAATAGGAAGATAATTCAGTATATCCTCTATAATGGTTGATTGATTTTTAAAAATTGATAGCTCAGGACAATTTCTTTCAACTTCCTAAATCCTGATTGGTAATGTCATGGAAATTGTTAGAATTTTCTTCTGGAAAAATATCAGTTGAGTTTCTTTCATTTGTATGCTATGATATTTAGAATTTTCTGCAGACTAGCTTCAGATCATTTTATTTCAAACTTTATTTTTCTTCCACTCCCCACATATGTCCACTGCAGGGACCTGGTGTACATGTTTACATTGCAGCATCACTTCTGGGGGCCATTGGAATTTGCACTATGGACAGTAGCCAGCTTTCTGGAAGCCATCTCTACATCAAAACAGTTAGCCAGAGTGTAATATGCATGAATGCAATGTGAAATGCATAGTGTACATCTTACTAAACCCCCCAACTCAATGCATTCCCAATTCAAATTCCTCATAGGTCTATTCCCAAAACGATGTGGCCACTCAAATGCCACCTGGGATATGATGAGCATGACATCAGTATAAAATTAAGAGATGTTTTGATTGATTGCAAATAAAATAATTACTTGAACACAGACTACAAAATCTGATCAGGTGACTATTTGGTGCCTCTTCTGGGTCTTCACAAGCAGCTAATGCAAGTTGGGGGCACTATTCTGCTATTTATTGCTGCATGATAGATTGCCCCCAATATATTGATCTGAGGCCTTCTTAGATCCTCTAACCTCAGAGAAGCACCCACCTTAATGTGTCCACATGGATGGTCCTAGTCATCGCCATGTGGAACATGGTTGGGTCATCTCCAGTGAACCTCATGTAAACAGAAAAGTCATTAGCAAGTATGTGATGGTAATGGATTTAAGCATTTAAGTTTTGGGGTGCCTTTGTATCAAGCTATAGATAATGAAAATAGCAACAGGGAATTTTACCTAAGGCATAATATTGCTGTTATAAAGAGCTAAGACATGGGCTGTTTGTGGGATCATGTGGCAGGCTGGAGGAGCAAAGAGGAAAAGGAGACTTGGAGAGGGATACGTCAGAGTACTTTATGCATTTGGCTAAGGCCAGGTCAAAGGCTGAAAATGCCAGGTGGTTTCTTTAGCTAATGTATGTGAAGGTATTGCAACAAAGAGGGGATCCAAAGAATAACTGGTCAGTTTTCAAGTTGAATTTAGAGAAAATATAGAAGTCCAAGGACAGTTTCTCTAGGTGGCAAAACATTCTCAAAGTACAGGCCTCAGAGGGATGACCAAATTAAGACTGTGGCTCCTTGTTGAGACATCCAGAAGATTTAAGGCAATGATTCCTGGACCTCTGAACCAAACTAAAGGACCCCTAGGAATTATCAGGGTGCTGACCTACAGCAGCTTCACACACCTGAAGTAGAGAGGTCAGTTGTAGAAAGAGTTATGCTGTGACATGGAGCATGGAGTGAGCCCCAACAAGATTGATGGCTAACCCAAGTAATTTACAGAGAAATGTCCCGACCAGAGACCTGCCAGGTTGGATAAAGTGATAAGGAAGTTCAAAGTGAAAAGTTCTGTAGTTCTATATGGGAAGAAATCAAACTGAGAAAGTTATTCAACCACAAATATGGGCCATTTCTTATTCAAAAAAAAAAAAAAAAGTGTGAATGATGTGAGGGCAAAGCCAACAGTCCAGAAGCTCAAAATAACAATGGACTTGGGAACTCTCACAGAGGCAGAACTTGACACTGATCAAAGGATAGCTGAATGGGTAGCAAATGCCTTGCTGGGTTTCAGACTTGCAGTGGATCAATAACTGGGATATGCTTCCTATTCTTGTTCTTTGTGAACAAGTGTTTATTGCAATTGTCCTGCTCCTGTATTGGCATTATAATATAATTATGCATAGGCTAGGGAAAGATTTAACTTGAAAATTCAGTTCCCAGTCCTTTAGCTCATCAGTGTCTTGTCTACACTTGGTCCAATAAAAAATAATGAAATACTGGACTTTAGTTTGATGTCATAGTAGATTGAAAATTTTGGATGTCTTGGAAAGAAGCATGTGAATTGCTGTAGCAAGAAAGAAATTCATACCACACAAGGGTGAGAATTGCTATAGCAAGAAGGCAGATTGGTGGATTGGTCAAAAAGATGCCCCCAAGAATTCCTCCAATATGTTTGTGTTGCTTCTCCATCTAGAAGGGGAATCTGCATTCACTTCCCTTGAATTTGGACCACCTATACCTTTTTCTGATTAATAGAATGAGGCAGAGATAATGCTGTGTGGGCTCCTAACCTAGATCTCATGAGGGGCTAATGGCATGTGCTTTTGCTCTTTAGGAAGTTGAGGCTCGATTATTGAGCAGCAAGAGATCCTGTGGAGAGAGTAATTTTGTGTACAGAAAAACTGAGGCCCTCAGACATGCAAATGGAGCTGTCTTGTGTATTTCAGACCCAGCTGAGCTCCCTGCTGAACACAGCTAGAGGAGTGACTCCAGATGACACCATGAGAATCAGAAGAACCACCCAGCCATTACACAGAAATATAAGAAATAAGGAATCATTCTTGCTTTAAGCCCCTCCTCTCCTGTTTTGGAATGGACTGCTGACATAATGGGATAAATCCTAAAGTTAAAATTTTATCAGTTTCATGTTGAATCTATCTCTGGACATAGAGCCTGGGAAGAAAGGAGGTGACTCTTCTGTATACAGCCATATGATAAAGAATCAAGCATTTGTTTTCCATGTTAAGTCTTCCCCTTTGACCTATCCCCAACAGAACATTCTTGCTGCTCCTCTGCTTTACTGTGTGCCAGGGAATGCTGACTCCAGAAACTGCATCACATTCTTCCTTGCAGGCTGCTTCCAGCTGCATTTGGCAACAACCTAACAAAGGAACAACAGCTTTTTCCCATGTTCTTTCCATACTTCAAGAGTGCTCCCTGGCAGTGGCTGAACCAGAGCCTCCTTGGTGGCTCCTGCTCTTCCTTGGAACCAGTATGTTATCTCCTTCCCTTTTCCCTTTAGGTGATAACAGCTTCCTTTCATTGAGACTCACTGGTTCCCTGGACATCCCTTTGGGATTTCCTTTGCCATCCCTCCAGTTTTTACAGATTCTCTCCTTATTCTACCTTCATTTGAACCAGATGAAATTCTGTTTTCTGCGTTTCTTCTGACTTGTAGACTTTTCTGTGCTTGTCCTCATGCTCTGAATTCTGCTCAGCAGAGAGAAAGGATGGATATGGAATAGGAAACTATAGATACTGGAATTCAATCTTGAGTTTATAATTTCTTAGCTCAGTAACCTTGAACTAATCAATTAACTTATCTGAGTCATGATGTCCTCAGCTAAAACTGGAAGGAACAATAATCTATTTCACAGGGTTACTGTAGGTCCTGAGTCTTGAATATGGAATTTATTATCCACTATGTTTAAATACATCAGTGTGGACCGAGGCTAGAAGGCTTCATCCTTTCTAGAGTTCAGCAAGTATCAAGACACAAAGGCTATGATGAGGGTTTAAAAGTAAAAACTCAAATCTTGAACACCATGACATATTTCCAGTATCCCAGGAAATGGCACAGGCATCAGAAGGGGATGTGCAGCAGATCTCCTGATGGTGGAGCTGGGATCAGACAGCAGGAGGAACATCGATTGCCCTTTGCTGGGGTTTCATACTGATGAGCAAAAAGGTGTAAACCTGAGCCAAATGAAGAACGATGGCATTGCAAAGAATAAATAAGATAATATGTTATCAAAAGATCTTCTCTTTGTAATCAGAGGGCTGCTTTGGCTGCTTCTGTGCATTACGCATTATTTATGGCCCATCCAGTGCTGGCATCCCGCTATTTCTCTGCTTTCTGAGAGGGACTTCAGGGAAAGGAATCTTTGACACAGCAATTTTGAGCAAGTGTAGAGGAGAGGGAAGTGAGAGGGCAAGGGAGAAAGAGAAACTGGAAACTAATGTGGATAGAAAGGAACAGAAGAAAAAGGAAGAAGGTCCCTGTCTGCCATGGATGATTGGGCCATTTCAACTGATCATGAAATGGCCTTAGGAATGCCTCCAAAGGCACTCAATGCCTTAGGAAATTGCCTCCAAATTCCAATGGATCAGGAAGGAAGATTCAGTTCCCTACCGGTTGTGAAACTCAATCTGGGTAATCCATTTCTTCCAGACTTAGAAGTGTTAATCAGAGGCAAAACTGGGTGGTTGTAGACCAGGGAACTGAGAGGCACCATTTCTCAGAGCGTTGTCACTGCTGGGAAAGGAGATGACCTCGTGGCTGGCCCTGGGAACCCAAGGAGGAGAAGACTGAACAGAGTGAATGAGCAGCTCAATGAATCCTTATGCAACCTGATGTCCTGCATGCCTTAGATGGCTCTGTCTGGATTTGGGACTTCAGGGCTTCTTTGGCCGCAGCAAAGCTACATCCTCTCCCGTTTGCAATCCTAGCACCCAACTTACTGCCAAGCTCTAGAGGCAATAGACATCCGTGTTTGTCACTCTTTCTGAACATTCACAGTTATGTTCCTATTATCATTATCATTATCATCAAACACTAAATCTTTGCCAAGTGTCCTTCATTCTGTTTCCATGTCAGGGAACTAATATTAACTGAGCCTCCAGTAAATGATGGTTGATCTGCTTGGTATTTAAATTGTGTTGTCGAAATTAAGCCTTACAACAGCCCTATCAGATGTTACAATCCCCATTTTACAGAGGATATGACATGCTCAAAGAAATAAAGTAATTTGCCCCAGGTTACATAGCTCATCATAGGCTAAGTATGAGTTTTAACCCATGCCTAGGATCTCAGAGAAATAGAGACCAACATCCTCCTTCTCTCCCTCACAACTATACCCTGAGGCTGTAATCAACATTGGTGGTTGTCAGTCATAGGTAATTTTTCATAATAATAGAAGGAATACTTCTACTAGTAGTACTTACAGTACACAATAGGAGGTAGGGGGTCAATACTTTCAAGAAAAGTAAAATACCCACTTCAGGGTTGGCATATGACGTATGGAAAGAAGTTGAAGTTCCATCCGAATGGGAACCATGTCTACAGGAAGAGTGGATTAAAAACTTGTCTCATTTTTAATTTATAGCATATCTTCATCTGTGACACAAATCTTCATTCCTTTAAGTAAACAATGATCCAGCCACACAGCCTCAGAAAGGGACACAACTGGTGGTCAAAGACCAAAGCTGAGTACTGGGACTTTGTAATTTGTTCTTCTGATCCCATTGTAGACATTCACTTTGGGTTGTTAAGATCTGGTGGGATTGGGATGCTCACCAACATATGCCTTAATATAATCTACACAACGTGCCTAGCATGGTGCTTGGCATAAAAAGGCCTTTCACTCATCTTTCTTGATTTCCCTTGGAACTGATCCCAAATTTCCCCTGCCTTGCTTTACATCAGCAGTCTTCTTCCCTCCTTCCAGACTCTGTGGGTCAAGAAGATCATAGATGTGGTTTTGTTGGAGGTGAGTAGGTGTCTTGCTGTTGGCTTGGGGGGATCTTGATGCCCTGATGGTTATAGATCACATGTGTATCCATGGGGCAAAAAGAAATTCAGGTACCAACTGGGAAGTTAGAAAAGGATGAAATCAGCACACAGTTACTGAGCATTGATTTGGTGACCAGTTCTCTGTCACTTGCTTTAGATTTTATTATTTAATCCCTCCCACATCTCATCCAGGGAAATATCAGTATTCCCCTCCCCACTCCCCCAGTTTACAAGTATACAATCTTGAGTTATTTATTCAAGGCAAGGAGGGGTTTGGAAGAATTTCCCATTCAGTTTGCTCATATTTCAGTGCCTATATCTCATTTCTATTTGGCTATAATTCTTCTCGCTTCCTTTTCATAATTGAGTTTTTCATTTCCCAGGGTGTGGCTCAATGTCTGTAACATAGAAGATGCTTAATAAATGCTGATAGAATGAATGGGAAGTGAATGAATGAAGATCATACAAATACCTTTAGCACTAGAGGCCCTACTGGAAGACAAAGAGGAGCAGTGGGTGCCCACAGAGTGGCAGAGCTGGCTGTCATGGCTTCAAAGGAAGGATCCGTTTCCGTTTAGAGAAGAAAGATCCCAACTTCCCTCTCACTCCCTATAAGTGACCACCTGTGGTGCTTTGGGAATGCCTGAACTCATTAGCAGTTCCTCACCTGTGCTCCTCACCTCAGTCAGCCATCAGCTTCTTTGCCAACAAGGGCAGAGCTGTGATCTCTTTCAGCTCAGACTTGCTAACCTGATAGGACAGGATCATTTTGCCTTCTCCAATATTTGCATTTGAAAAGGAAAATCAACTTTGAGGCAAATACCAGTCTTACATCTTTTACCACTATCCTGACAGCCTCACCTTTAAATTGAAAAAACTTCCCTTAGTCTTTTTTTTTTAATCTAAAATTTACCAATAAGAGCAACTCAGTAAAAAGTTGCAGGCATAAAGCAATTGCCATTTGTGTAGACGCCGGGACACTTAACATAATGCAGGCAGAAAATTAGCCTGTAATCACTGCTTTCTTTTGGATCTGCTTTAGATGTATTTAAGCCCAAGAGACTCCCCTGGAGAGTGTGCCCCCTGGGACTCAGTCCCTCCTCCTGCTCATTACCGTGGGTTTTGTTGTCTCAGACTAAGAAAATTAGGACACCGTGGTTATTGAGATGCTTGTGTACAGCCAGTGAGATGTTCACGGAACAAATAATTGTCACTGCATTTGATTTTGGATGATTTAATTCTTGAATTATCTTGCAGGCTGGTGGAGAAAATGCCAAAGCTGGCAATGCCATGAAAATAGCTTCCTGTCCTGTTCTCACCTGCTCCTTAATTGACAAGGGTAGAAGATAGGCTCTGCTTTCCCCACTGCCCTTTTATTGGGTCCAAAGAAAAGGGCCAGGGCTGTGAGGGAGACACCAGCCATCTGACACTATTGTGCAGGGTCAAGTGCAGCAGGAAGAGTGTGAGCTCAGCTTCTCTGGTGGTTTTCTCACTCTCCAAAAAGGGCTCAAAGTGTAGAGAATCTTCCAAATGAGTCTGGCAAGTGAAACCTAACTAAAAGCCCCATAGCTTTCATGGAATTCCCACCTCTACTTAAGAACTTAATTTCCACTTTCAACGTCTCTCCTCCTCTCTTTAATTTCCTTTTGATTAAAAAAAAAGAAAGAAAGAAAGAAAGAAAGAAAGAAAGAAAGAAAGAAAGAAAGAAAAAACTTCTGCTCTGCCTTGAGTGGCTTCTTATTAACTGCGTTACCATGAACACGTTAGACACTCTGTGGCTCTAGGTCTCAGTTTGCATGTTTACAAATAGGAATGTAATAGCTACTTCTGAGAGTTTATGTAAAGATTAAATAAGAACATGTGTGAAACTGATGCATGTACCAGAGAGCCTGTTTTGGATATACATCACTAGAGGAAATGTGGAGCTTCTTGTGTTTAGTAATTTCTAATGCACTCTGCTTTTCAAAATGCATTAGGAGAGGTAGCATCACAAAATGTGCTTCCCATACTAACATCATAGGAGGAAGCATGCTTATTTGATTTCACTCAAAGCTTCAACTTCAGCTTTCCAGGGACACAGGTAGACTCGAATGATCCCAGAACCTTACATGGCCTAATGATAGCAGGGTCTGTTTGCAAAGAAGAAAAGCTGCAACAATCAGATAACCTTAAAACCAATACCACTGTTTCTTGGCATCTCTCTAAGAATTTTAAAGAGATCTGATTGACAACTCTCAACCAAATGTCTTCAAATTCACTTCCCCTTATTTCTGTCTCACATGCAAGCCTGGAAGTGTTTCCTTTCCCACACCTGTGCTCCACTCTCCCCCACAACTCACACCCATGTTGAACTTGACTTTCCTCCTTTCTCCTTTGTTTTGTCTCTGCTTTCTTCTTCTCTCCCTGGAATGGATATCCTTCTCCCTCTTATTCTGGTACTTTGACTATCCATTGTCCCCTATTTGCCTCACAGAAGTAGATCACAGAAGATTAGCTTAAGGCAGAGGCAGAATTCTCTCTTGGACGGTAAAAGGGAGTCAGGCAAAAGGAGAAACAGCGTGGACAAAAATAGCATCCTCTTTGTCAATCAAGGCAGGGCCAGCAACTGCAAGATTCACATGTTAATGATTCTTGTCACTACTGTCATCAGATATGACTGAGGACACATCCCAGACTGGCTAAAAATTTTATACCAGCTTGCCCAGGGAGTGTGTAGAAGAAGGAAAACCAGCACCAAACAGGTGAAAGCAAGAGGATGTCACGCTTTTGTCAGTCTGTTGGAAGAAAACCTGAAACAATTTTTGCCCATGAATATGCATCATGTATATGTCTTAGCTATCATCATCCGTGCTCAGCAGATGGCTGGTTTGTTGAGATCTGCTCTACATTCTACCTGAATATTATGATGGAGAGAATCAAGTGCTGGACAAAAGCTGTCAGAATGCATAAGACACTGTCTGGGGGAGTGGCAGAGCTCCATTACCCTTAGTCCTGGGGCCAAAGGCCATGATCCTATAGAATATAAAAGATAGCTCTAATGAGAAAGACATGAAAAGGGGCTTGACCATTAGTGGACATTAATGCTCCCTTTCCCAGGGCCATTAACCTTGGGTTCCTTGGCCTAATTCCAACGGGGTTAATTACACACCAGCTTCTCAAATTCCCTTCTGCCCTAACAGCTGTATTCAGCATGGCTGTGTTAGTGGTATCTGTCTTCATTATCACCCTGAGAATGATGGCTTCATCATTGTCTCCCATGTTTTATCATTTTTATTATGAGTAGTGGGCTTAGGGAGATCTTACAGTGCTACGGAGGAAGTAAGCTTTACTTAATGCCCTGTTCCTAAACGATATCCTAAACAAGCAGATAAGACATCTTCATTTACCTGAGGGAGACCTGTGTGGCTGTGTTTCAAAAGCAGAGGCAGCACTAGCATTGATGCAGGGTTTGCAACAATTAAAGGGGATGCCAAAATTTAAAAATAAAAATATGACCCCTTTTGTTAGAATGTGATGGCCAGGTGTCTGCCTATGCTGACCTGGGGATGATTCTGCTGATACAGATTCCCATTATCAAATAGATCCTTTGACTATTTCTAGTTTTATGAAATGTTACATAACACTTGGAAGATTAGATTCATCGGCATCATTCTTGCCTGTCATCACTCGTCTCATCCTCAGTTACTACCCCAGCACTAACCACTTCTAAAGTTCTCCCTTCTACTACCTTTGTGTTTCTTACATACCCCCAACTTAGGATCATCCCCTATAATGCACCTTCTCTAAGTCTTTGTCTAAAAAGCTAAGCTCACCCAGAGATAAAACTTGCATGGCCATGGAGACTGCAGTCAGATGCATTTGTGTTCTCCAAGTTCAGAAAATCTGCAGACATGCTTTCACATCCAGTTGTTAAATTCAGTCAATTCTCTCTCCATTTCTTTTAACCTTCAGTGTTTTGCTAAGCATTCACCTTAATCCACACTCTCTCTAATTATTTAAGAAAATTAAGGCTATTGGGTATTCTCTACTCAAATTTCACCCACTCTCCATCATTATCAAATTCTCCTAACTACTCATCAGTTTCTCCACCCAAGCTTGCTTTATACATGATACCTTCTTCTCCTTCCTTCCACCCTGTCCCATGTACTTCATCTGCACATTGCTATTAATTTGGAAAAACCCTTACTTAGTTCTCTCTTTAATTTCCAAAGGTCACAATATTTTTTCAACCCAAATTTTGTATAGACAGAATATATTGCATTTGCATCAAGACAGGATAGAAAGTGAAAAGAAGCTTTGGGGGACACACAGAAATGAATTTCTTCTCCACTGAAGAGATGGAGACAGAGCTGACTGTTCTTCCTGGTAGGTCGCACTTTCCTCCCGCACTGCCCTTACCCAGGAAAGGCTGCATGCCCTTTAGGACTCTTTCCTCTGGTTTTCCATTTTGGAGGCTCGCTGCTATTTCCCACAATCTGCTCTATAGGAATTCCTTTTATCATACTGCTTTATTTTAAACCACCCCTATTTTAGAAACTGCTGGAGCTTAGAAACCAATTTCCATGCTTATTCCAAAGCATTTGTGGCATTTAGTCAACTTGTACACAGGCTGTATATGAGTTTCATCATGGGAAACCCAAACTCAGCTTGCTCCAAGGGAGGAAATAGGAGTGGTCTGAATGATTTTTTGGAGGGAGGGCATAAAAACACCTAGAATAAAAGCCAGACTTTGATGGGTAAAGGAAAGGTATCCAGAGAGCAAAATCACTTACAATTACCCTTCATTAGGGCAAGAGTTCAAAATGGTACACCCATGCACCCTACCTGATATCACCTTTATAGTCATTCCTGAAAAATCTACCTCTCCCCATTACTGTGTTCCAGGGTCATGAGCAGAGTGAGACAGCTGAGGAACTAAACCTAAAATCTGAGTCCCCTCCCACCAAAAAAAAAATCTAACCTGGTAATCTATTTAAAAAGTAGCTGGATGTATTGTTTTTAAAATCAGTGCAAAAAACATGGTAAACAATATATCAAATATTTAAATAAACCTAGGATCAGTGCAATATCAATTCAAGCCATATTAGAGCCAGAGGCAAAAGGAAAATATCAGCAATATTGATCCTGTCTCACTTTAAAATTGTGATTTAAAATCATTGATCTGGTGCCAGAGTGTTGGCTTGGTAGTTATGGCGCTTGCCTGAAATGAGCAAGGCCCCAGGATCAAATCCCAGTATCATGTACACAATGAAGTGTCAGAGCAATGAAAGTCACATGAAAAACCAAATAAAATTAATTCTCTCTTTCTCTCTCTCTCACTGTCCCTCTCTTTAAAAATATAAAAGATAAAATTGTTAATCTTATTTGTTTTAGTGTTGACTTTGATTTTTCACATTTTTGAATTAGATATTTATTACTGAGTTGTAGTACATGCTTCAATGCCATGCGGAACTGAGTGTCTGCTAGTCTTGCCTAAGCCCCACCTGCTGTGCTCCCATGCACAGTTTTCTTTATTATGACCTTCATCCTTGCCTCCCAATTACCTTATGAGTCCTTCCCTTCCTCCTTACCTGCTGCCATGGACCCAGCTGGTTTCTTCATCATGTGTTTCTTGCACTAAGTCAATAGTTCTCTACTAGGTTCACTGATTTCCACAGCCACTCCTTTCTGTATTGCAGATTGCACTCTTCCTATTATTTAAGAACTCTAAGGATCTCCCCAGGGCCTACAGTAAGTTGTTCAAATCTTTCCCTCCTATATTAGCTAATTTATTGTTACTATAGAGAAGTTACTGAGGCAGCTTAGCTTTCTAGAGAAAAGAGGGTAATTTAGATCATCTTTGGAGACTAAAAGTCCAAGAGAGGGCAGCAACATTGATTCCACTTCTGATGAGAGTCCAATGGTGAATGGTGTCAGCCACAGTGACAGAAGAGCATTCCCAAACAGGAAACCAGGGAGCCAAACAGGGAATGAGTTCATTCTTAGAACAGTTTGCTCTTGCAAGAGATCAAGGGTCTCACAAAAGCTGCTTAGTCTCTTTGAGGGCAGCTCCCCCAAAAACCTAAAGATCGCTCATTAAGCTTCACTTCTTAAACCAACACCACCCTGCTGGGGACAAAGCATATAATCCATGAACCTCAAGGGGACAAACCACATCCAAACTGTACCACTTCCTTTTTCTTTATATTGCCTCAGACCACATTTAGTTTTCGTCTGCAGCCTCCTTTCTCAACAGTCCTCTTCCAGATTCCCCAAAGTAACCCAGACCCTCACCCTATGATACATTTTACCTGTGATCTGACACTTACTTGGCTCTCTCGTGTTCTCCTTCATTCATCCCAGATTTTATACTTGTTCTCTCCACCTAGAATGCCTGTGTCTTCTTTCTGTCTGGGAAACATCCCTTTGTGTAGACTTCTAGTTCTATAGTGATTCCATTGCAGTATAGTTGTCTATTGGTACAATTTTTTCTCCTCCACCAACTCTAAAATGCTTCAGGAGGGCAAAGAGGTGGTCTCTAATTCATCTCTATATTACAGGCATATAGCAGGTGCTCAAAACAAGTTTGGTGGTTATATAAATGAATTATGAATAATTGGATAATTGAATGATCATGGACAGAATGCTTATAAACAAGGCTTTATTAAGCTCCTGGCTTTGCAAGGTGGCATGTAGGGCACTCATAATCAGGGTTGCCCTCAGCCAGTGAGTGCTCACAGTGAGCTCCAAAAGCCCTGGAGCAGTCTGGAACTCACATTTTATTCCTTCCACCCAATATGCTCATAGAAGAAGACACCCAAGGTAAAGGGCCCAGGTAAATTTAAATATAGGGCATGCATGATGTGGAGAAGCATCTTGTAGGTTTCACAAGGTTGAGATGCCCAATTTCAGTTAAAATGATTTCATTAGATAGAACTACCTATCTTTGATACGTGACCATTTCTGTTAGGAATGCCAGAGTTATTTTTTTTTCCCTCCTGAAGTGCTATGTGATGAAGAATGTCAAATGGAAATATTATTTTAAACAAGTATAACTATAGTGATCAGGATAGCATGATTATGAGTGTACTTGGAATAGCATGGCTAGGCTGCTGCCCCATCTGTATTAGCAATGATGTTGCTAAACACCCAGTATGGCAGGTACTTTGCTAGACACAGGCAATACAAGACGTAGAGAACAAGAGGTGTGTGGAGGAAGCAGATAAACACTGTGAATGTAGAATTACACAGCAATGAGATAACCACTATGACAGAAATATGCACAGGGTACTCTGATATCACAGAGAAATGCTACCTAGGTCTTATGTAAGCAGTACGGCAATACTCCCTAGAGGAGCTGAGTCCTGATGTGTGCCCTATAGGGGATAATTCCCAGTTTTAAAACATTCAGATAACACAGAAAAAGACAAAATAATTTAGGCAGTAGGGGCACTATATATAAAATTTCGATTGAAAAAAACAAGACGAAGGAAATTTCCATGAGGAGAAGAACAGCAAGTGAAACTGAAGTGTAAAGAAAGAGATGACACTTGAGTGACAATTAATTGCTGGATCATAAAATGTCTTGTATGCACACAAAGGACTTACCCTGAAAGGTTTGAGAGGTTTGTAGATTTTTCAAAAGGGAACGATCTAGTCAGATTTGTTCTTTTAGGAAGAATAATTCTAAGGCAGGAAGAGAATAGCAAGTGGGGGGGGGCAAGACTGGCAGCAAAAAGATCAGTTTGGGGTCCCCTGCTGTGGTATAAGCTAGAAAGTAGTCTGTGTGCTACCCAAAGCACTATCAATGAAAACAGAGCGCAGATTCCATTGGTCTTAAAGAAATAAGATTGTCAGAACTGACCAGATAAGAGTTTTGATAAGGGTAAGGGAGGGAGGACTCCAGGGAGCTCCCGAGGCTACAAAGTTGGACTTTTGATAAAGAAGGGAAAGAAAAGAACAGGGAGTAAGATGATATGTGCGGTTTTTCTCACTTGCATTGTAGGAGCTTTTGATTTATCTACGAAGAGATTTTCAGAAATAACATCTATCTTGGAAATAGCGATTTGGAACTCATTAGCAAATGGTTTTTATGAAGAAGATGGGGAGAATGTAAGGGATGAATCAAGGAGGGGCAGATAAGAAGAAGAATAGAAGGAAGAATATGATTCACTAGATACTAACATTAAAGGTGTGGGCAGAAGGAAAGCAGTCCATGAAGGAGGCAAAGGGACCACTTGGTGGAACAGGAGGAGACGGAGCGGTGTCACAAGAGACCCAAAATACTGTTCGGAATGAATAATGAACCCTCAATTACCTCTCTCCTCTTCCCTGGCATTCAGCAGCATCCACTGAAAGAGGCTCTGATACAGATTAGATACTCTGGACACACAGGATGGCAAGGCCAATTGAAAGCAGAAGTGGAACAGAAGAGAATGCACTGGGCTTGGAATCAGGAGACCCAGGTGAGGCCTCTGCTCTGTCCTTCAGTAGCAAGTTGTCTGCTTCCACACTATTCCTACTTCATGAACATCAATTTTTCCATTTTTAAAATGGAGATTTATTATAACTAGAATTCCCTGAGATTGTTTTGATCACACCAATACTAATGTATGATATTGTTATCAAGTGTTCATCATTGTTGCTGCATCAAGATCAGTATTAGCACTTCTCCAAGCACACTAGGTTCTCATTAGCAGGCTACCTGCCCATATTCTAGGTCCAGCAGACCATCGCGGAGGCAATGACTTGTCTCTTGAGCTGAACCTATTATCGCTGTGTTAAAGCAAGGGGCAGAGCATAGTCATAGCAAAAATCCCCTAATTCCCTATCCCATCCATAAGAAAAGCCCAAACAGGTGAGTCATTTCTAATGAAAGAAAACCCCATCTTGTGTATAAGGATTGCAGAAGAGAAAAAAAAAATGTCAAGTGCGAGTAGTACTTACAACCTGAGATAAAGATTAGGGAGGTTTTTTGCCTATATGTTGGGCTGGGTAAGTAAAACAAAGGTTAGACATGGGAAAGTGTGGTTCTCTGCCCACAAAAGCATTTTCTCTTAGAGTCTCATAACATAAAAGAGCTATTTTCACTGGAGGGTCTCTTGGCTCTTCCCTCTCTCTTTTATTGTCTTGATAAATCCTTTATTGGGACTGCTCTCTTACAAAACTGGCCCAGAACACAAATAAACCTCTCTGATCATAAGTTATAAACCTGCCCTTCCTCCCATTGTTCTTCAGTCTGTAAATAACTGAGACTGATCAGGAGAAAAGGCCAGACTTTCCACAGCCCTGAGCACCACTCCACCCTTGCTTTGCCTGGGTGAGTAACAAATGGGTGGCCCACCATGCGGTCTAGACAAGCAGAGTGCATTTTCTAGTTCCAAGCATGGCCCCAGGACCCAGGTGCTGGATCAGCCTGGGTCCTGTTGGTACTTGATTTTAGAATCCACACTCCTCCCTCATTTACTATCTTTTTAAATAATAACTCATCCAATTTAATATGCTGAGTTGATATATCATCAATAAGTAGCCCAATAGAGTTCTTTTTAACCTTAATGGGAAATAGATTGTATGGCTTCTCTGGAAGAACATTCCATGGGCAAACACATTCAATAGGTCAAAAGCTAAACAGTAAACTATTAATATAGATCAGGTGAATATAAGCTATCATTGACACACTAACAACAGGGTACGTGTTTTCATTTTCTTCCCTTAGTTCTTTCCTCCCTCCCTCCCTTCTTTCCTTTCTACCACAAACATTTATGCTCCATACCTACCATGTGTCAGTAGATACTCAAGGTAGGAATTATGTTCATGCTGATGACCATTGCAACGTCAGTGGCAAAAAACAGTGTCTGGTTAATAGACGCTCAGCACATGTTTGCTGAATGGATCTTTCTTTTCCTGCTTCTCTTCTTTCTCTTTAGTCTTTAGTAACATTATATCTTCCACACTCTATCTCCATCAACCTGTAAGGTACTGAGTTCATTATCTTTATGTCTCGTTTCAAAAGCTCAGACACACTTTGGCCCATCTCACAAGATCATTCTAAATAAATAGTCTATCTTTGGCAGTTTTTTCCTTTAAAGAAGTGCACATAGGGCTATATGGGAAATGATTCTTTATTATTTAGGACATTATTTTATCTTTTCTCTTTTTTAGGTGACCTAGGCATTAACTTAAATCGTAAGTTACTAGAGTCATCCACATCATTCACCCAAGTTAGGGCTGTGCTTCAGACTTTTGGCGTTTTCTCACCTCCCTATGTATCGATATCCCTCCCCCTCCTCACTGAAGCTTTTCCTCCTGTGTTCCATGCACCAAGAGCTTCATTCTCAGTTAACCATCATGACTCTCTTTTTCTATGTGGGAACCAATAATGACTTAAAGAATTTTCAGAGATGACCAAAGGGGGTATATTTGGATTCAAAATTTCTGAACTGATAATTGGATATATATGTAGCTCTGGAGAAAGCTGAATATTGAAAAGCCCAGGCTCCCGGCTGGGTGACTGAGCAGATGGGAGATGCTACAAATCAAGAAAGAAAATTTAGAAGAAAGCAAGGTAGGGGATAAAGATGATAAATTCAGTGTTGGCTATAAAGAGCCTGAAGCATATGGTGCCTTGGAGGCAACCAGGTGACTGCTCAGCAGAGTTAGGTATGTAGATATGGAATTTGTGGGCCAGGAGATAAAGATGTGGGCATGAAAACTGAACATGAAAATATGGGTATAAATGAAATTGCCAAGCAGAACATGTAGAGTGAGTGGTGAACTAAGAGAACCCAAAGAAACCAACCATTTAAAAGGACAATTGGAAAAGGGAGGAAGATATCTCAGAAGCTGAGGATGAAGCATCTCCAGATAGAGGGATGGTTAATTGTGTCAGCGATTACAGAGATGTGAAATGACAATATGTTCAGAATATCAGAGAAGTTCTTGAAAGTGCTTTGTAGATTTTGTCATATATGAAGTCATTACTTCTGATTTTAACAAGAATAATTTTAAAAAAATAATGGGGTTAGAGGCCCAATAACAGTTGACAGAGGAGTACAAATGGGGTAATAAGGTGAAGACAGTGGGGGTATCGATTACTTTTTAAGAATCCGGAAAAGAATGAAAAGAGAAAGATAAGACCAATGTTAAAAGAGGTTGTATATTTAAAGTTTTTTTTTTTATTCTTAGTGTTTAAGGAGAACTTGGTAAGTTAAAACAAAAGTAGATTGAGAAAAAGTACTCAAAGGGAAAGACAGATTAAAGGTATGGACGAGAGAAGAAAGAAATGAATGGGCCAAAGTTTTAGAGGTGGCCAAAGTAGCAGGATCAGCCCTTTAGTAGGGTGAAGGACACTTCATGCCCTGAAATCAGAGGCAAAAAGTGCTTTGCAGCTGTTTGTGGTAGACAGGTGAAGAAATTCCTTCTGGAATCACTGAGGAGGAAACAGGAGAAGTAGCCTGACATTCCACCACATGGCTCTGGTAGATGAGACAGCGGCTGGATGACCTTAGCTTCTGTTTTCTTTTCCCTCACTTCCAAGTGTCCCCAAAACATTGCAGCAAGGAAATTTTAAGCAATGTCCCATTTCTAGCTCTTCTGATATGATATTAAAACTGCCCATCACAGCCTCTTTGCTGAGAGGTGAAGGACATCTTTATCTGTGACTTTCCCAGGTACTGCAAAGGAAAGCTGAGCCCTTAATGGACATTGGGGAAAAAAATCAGAATGTTTGTTGAATACATTTCACCCACTGATCCACAAACCTCCTTCCATCATCCAGGATCAATATATTCCCTTAGGAAAACTTTGGGGGGGGGCAGTTGTCAAAGTGTAGAGAGATTGTGGTTCGGCAAGATGCTGCTATGCCACTGAAGGTACCCAAGTGAGCCTTGCCCTCCACAGTGGTTTAACAGTCTGCTCTCTATTCATGATTGTTACCAAACCCTGAATATCCAGGAGCAAACAGCTCAATGTTCAAGAGCAGAATCGTGCTGGGTTTGGAGGTAGTCATCTAGATGCAGGTATCTCATTAAAAGAGTCAATATTTATAAAATATTCTAAACACACCTGAGAAAATTGTAATCACCCTGTAAGTGGTAATTATTATTATTGTTATTAGTATTATTACTATTCTTCATATTCCCTACAGGACCCAGAATCTTCTCATACATGCACTGGAAACTCTATTAATATTTTGCAGAGTAATTAATTAATGTGGTGATGCAGTTTGGACCCTGGCCATCGAGAAAAGAGGTCTATTATCATGTTTTAAATGCAGATAAGGTATAATGTCATATAATCTAAGGCATTTGTAGAGATGCTTTGGGAAGGAAGGGGAAGAGGGATAAGGGTGGGTAATGGGGTGATCTTGGGGGTAAATCTAGTTTTCAGAATTTATATATATATATATATTATTTCATTAGAAGCTTGTTTGATTGTTCAACAAATAAATTTCTAAATAAAATTTTAAAAAGGATTGAGGGGTAATTGTATCTCTGGTTGTAGTGGAATTAATTTGGGATGTGGAGTCAGACACACATGAGTCTGAATTGAGTATCTACCATTTATTTGTTGTCTCCTGCATATCGTCTTTTTCATCTGTTAAATGGGTATGTCAAATACTACCTCAGAAGTTTCTTGTGAGTAGTAGATTATACAGACTCATTGCTTAGCACCCATCATTAAAAAAAAAAAAGAGTTAAATCTCTCTGCACTACTTTACTCCCCTCCCCCATTCCCATTTCTCAGAGGAAGAAAGTAATGACTTAGAGTAGGGCAACTATTTAATACATAGAATTGGTCCTCTTTTCCACCACCGTCCCTTTAGTTTTCAAACATCTGGCTATTTCCTTTATTCCCGCTACTAGATTCCTGCAACAAAAGTGATGTCCAAGAGCCCTTCCAGAGAGTGGGTGCTCACACCAACGGGTATACCCAAGGCAATTAAACAAAGCAGGATTAGCTTCCCACATGTGTCATTCGATTAAATAGCCACGTAGTAACTCTCTCAAAAGAATCCTGCTGATGATGTCAGCGGAAAGAAGACTCAATTACAGCCTCTGGTTGGTGGCAGAGCATGTAAAAACTGCATGGCAGGTTTCTGGCCAAGCCTGGGCTTATGATCTCTGGAGGGAGATAGTATTTCTATGCAGGGAACACCCTGCAGCTAAAGGCTGTGGAAGTTTGGAAATGCAAGTGTTAATAAGCATCACTTCTCTATTTCTTGCTTAATAAAAGCATCAAGAATACCTACTGCTTTGTCTTTTAAGTTCTTAGGTCCCTATTCTCTCCCTTCCCCACAGGACCTTCAGTCACAGGGCTGCATCAATTGCAGACCAGTAGTCTTTTTGTGGTCTGACCCTGATGCCCAGGAGCCCTGGGGAGTGTGGGCATATGCAGATTTGACTGCTGGATGGCAGTCACCAAGTAACTCAGGAGCCTTTGGGGGCAACTTGTCCTGGTTTCCATTGGCCAGCCTTTGAATTTTTCGATCCCACTTGTTGCTGTGAGCTATTTCACTTTTCTCCTCTCCCAGCTTTCAAGATGGATGCAGTGTGTGCCAGGGTGAGGGTCTAGAGGAGACAAGATTAATTGTTTTCTGGTAAGAAAAAGGAGAAGCAGTAAATTTTGATGTTTTGAGAAAGATAAGCTGGTGAAACACAGCCAGGATGCTGTGCCCAGTCTTTTATTTTGGAGTGAAAAATGCCAAATACAGTTTAACAAAAGCTCATTTTCTAGGGCACCTCCTTGCTTAGAGTTTAACTTAGAATCTCAAATCCTTTGCCTTGCAGACAACAGAGAACTCTCTTGGAAGCAGAATGTGTGGATTGGAGGAGTTTTACTTTCTCCCTAAGTTTCTAAACTTAGGCCAATCACTGAACAATTCTTTAAAATAGGAAAAGTGATCCCGGCACTACCCACAGGAGAAAATGAGAGGGTCATAGGATCAGATGAACAGAGATGTAGACATGGACAGGTTTTGCCAACATGAAAGAGATGTAAAGAGTAAGCTATTCATATCGCTCACAGTCACTTCATTTTTCACCTCTAATTTTGTTATTCTTGGCATAATGCCATAAAGGGCTGTAGAGCTTTAAGCAATTCATAAAATTTCCAAACCAAAGGAGACCTTAAAGATCATTGCTTCCAGTCCCCTCACATTGTAAATATGGAAACAGACAAAAGCTAAATAATGATAACTCACACGTATTAAGTGTTTACTAGGCAAAGCTCAACTCTGCCTGTTCTACATGTAATAACTCATGTAACCATCAAAACTGTTCTCATGAGGGATCCACTCTCTGGTTATCATCTTCACTTTACAGATGCAGAAGCTAAGCTCAGCAGCTTTTCGAAGTTTCCATTTTGGCAGTATCAGAGCTAAAGTCCAGGAAATCTAGGCCCATCCCACCCTCACTACTACTGCATAGAAGTCTGCCTAGTTGGTGAGTTCCAGAAAGGTTTAGACAGCTTGCACAAAATAACTCAGCAGGGATAACATCCAGGTCTCTTGACCCACAGTCCAATATCTGACTGTTTACCTGAGACGGTGGTGGAGCGTAGCAGACGAGACCTTGGGTTCAAATCCTGGTTGGATCCCTGGTATTATAGGGGATGAACTTAAAGCAGTCATTAGCCTACCTGGAATTTGTTGTTTTTTCCCCCCATCATATCAGAGTGTCATAAAATAGGATCTTTCTCAAAAGTCATAGTGAGAATTAAAGGAATCAGTAAATATAAAGCCCTCAGAGGAGCCCCTGGACATGGCTGCGTGGCAGATGCCATTATGGCTACATCATATGGCTGCCTTCAGGACGCTGCACACAGAGAGGTTGGCAACATCTCAGTGGCAGGGAGGCAAGACCCAGAGGGGCTGGCTGTGTCAGGATGAACACAGGAAAAGGATACTCCAGAAGCTTGAGTTTGCACCAGAGAGCAATAACTAGCACTTCCAGGGCAAAGATGGAAACAAAATAGAACACAAAAGCTAGAGCTATAGACTCTGCTTTCTCACCTCGGTATTTCATGGATTCCCTCTGCCTTAAATGGACAAGGAGCTGATTTGGGATAAGTCCTGCCTTATCCCTCCCTGGAGGCACCTCTGCCTTGAGCTTCTTATCCTTTTTCATCCTGGGACAGCCACAGTTGACTGGCCAATCTGCTGCCAAAACACAAGGTTCCCAGCCAGGAAAGGCACTCTCTGCTCCTCCCAAGGGAGTTCTGAAGATATGCAAAATTTTGCAATTGCTTCTGCCTTCTCAAATCTCTCTCCCTCTGTTAACAACTCGACAGACATCTTGTCTGTGTTTGATAAATAAGCTTCTCTATTTATTCAGGGGAGTGAATTTGTACCTATTATGATTCAAATGACATTGACATGATATTTTCTCTCTCTTTTTCTCCCTGCTGTTGAATCAGGAAAAGAAAATCCATTGAAAAAAAAATCACAAGAACGCAAAGCAATTACTCTGCATATTGGTCCATGAAATAAATAAATGCATAAGCTAACTCTCTTTTGGGGTGGAGGTAAAGGAACTGATAAATAATTTAGAAATTGTTGCTGCTTCCTGGTTCTCAGAGATGCAGCTGGCATGTGCTAATACGAGCACATGCTGCATTCATTAGACACTGAGCAGCGTTTTAATTCCTCAACCATTAACATTATCTGCAAGTGGGGCTGCACACGGAGTCAGATCCTGGGAATGTCAATCAACTCCTTACCCAGCACTGGTTTCATCATATGGAGTGTTACCCCTCATGGGGCTGCCTGAGTCAGTCAGTCAATCAGAAATGACTGGATCAGACTGGAAAGAAGGGGAGGTGGGCAGGTGCGGGTATGCACATGGTACATCAGCCCCAAAAGCGGTGGGGTCTGCATTGCTGGAAGCTGCTTGAGCTAACAGTTCTTCCTGGAAGATCAAGTTAGACTGACACTGTCTCATCGCTTTCCCCAAAAGCTCTTATCTTGAATTGTCCAAAGAGATAAACTCCAGGAGTTTCTGAAAAGTTTTGGATGTCCAAAATGTGCTAGAATCTTCTCTAATACCAAATCCCAGCGGCAGAGAATAATGACAAGAAAGCTTGTCATCAGAAGATTTCAGACTCCTATTTTCTAGATACAGGTTTTCTAGGAGAGCAATTGAGTCAAACTTTCATAGACTCTCTGGGGAGTCTGTGAACCCCCAGGTCATGTTGATCCTGGGGTTTTCAACCTTTTTGATTGTGACTCACGAGAAGAAATTCATTTTACATTATAACATTGCACACACACACACAGAGCATACACACATACCCCTGAAATACAACATTCATAAAGTATCCTTACTGTATATCTTGCAGTTTAATAATTCTATTTCATTTTCCAAAAATTTCAAGTGGAGGTGCCTTAATTATTTAATAACCTCTAATGGTTGCAGCTTATACTTTGAGTAACACTGGGTTAGTCCAACACTTAGGGATCTCAGGGCTGTGAAAATAAGCAGAACTGTTGCCAAGGCAGGCATCTGCCTTGAAAAGACAGTACCATGTGTCTAGGAGAACTTTTATAACAGTCAATTCTAAACTCAGTCCAATAATAGAGATATGAAAAACTGTAGGAGTTTTTGATTGGTATAAACCTAGTAACTAGAGGCAGGGTGGCTGGGCTGATGAAGCCTGGAGCCCTCCTGGTGGGGATTGAACTCCCCACTGTGATCAGTGGGCATGACAGGACTGCCCCTAGTGTGTGCCCCACAACCAACCGTAGTGTCAGCAGGTTATATAGATCACATCCTGGTAGGAATTCTGCTCTTCTCCCTCGCTGCCCCTCTGTCTCCCTCTCTTTGCCCTTGGTTCCTCTGACTTTCTCTGTGTTCTTCTTTACCTTCTCCCTGTTTCCTTTACTAATTATATTTAAAACTTCATTATTTACCATTCACAAATTGTTGAAGCAATTCCTCAAAATTCCTGCAGGCCAAGAAACTAAAACTTATGTGTTGGGTTTGCATGATATATATATGGAGAGAGAGAGAGAGAGAGAGATGAACTAGAGAACAGGCTGATGATTTCATTTCTCCTATACCAGGGGCTATGAGCACATAACATTGAAGGAGGTATAAGCCTGCAAATCCCCAACACTAAGAAAATAAATTAAAAACAGAGAAGAAATCATTGCTTTGTTATTTTGATTTCAAAAGAGCTGTCTCCTTGCTAAGCAGACTAGGTATACATTTGATTCAATTGCTCTAGGAACAACTGCAGCAATTTGTAGTCATGGTCTACCCAACCACATAATTTCAATGGAAAGGAGGGAATTTGTGATGATAGTCACCGAGAGGTTAGCAGTGCTGTGAATTTAATAAACTTAATTCACTGTGCTGTGCAACATCCTAGGAAGAGAAGAGTGGAACGTTTCTTATCTTGAAGAGAAACTGAGGAAAGTCTAGCACACAGCTTGCACTACAGAGAATGGTTCCTTCCCAAGAGCTGGTATTAGGACTTAGTGGTCACTTTTTCCAAACCTCTTCAGCCTTATACATATTAGGGCAGCTTACTTAAACCTTTACAGTCTAAGTGTTCTCTGTTATATGATGGAGGTAATAAAGGCAGCCATAATTATAAGATTACTATGAGGATTACACGAGACATGTTTGCACAGGCCTGGCCCTTACAAAGTTCTTCATGAGCCTTGTTCGCATGTTCAGTTTGAACTATCTCCGCCTGTCTTATCTTCTCCCTCCTTTTTTTCTGTTCTCTTCTCTTTCTATCTCTCTCTATCTCTACCTCTGTCTCTATCTCTTTCCCTTGCTTTCTCTTGTGGCTCCTTCCATGGGCACATGTTGGGAGAACTGACAGCAGATCTGAGAATCATCCATTGTGATAGCTGGAGGGTGGGGGAACAGGTCATGCACCTGTCCCATGCTATAGTCTCCATGCTTAAAAGGCCAATGGCTTTGGGCAAAAGTCTGTAGGACCCTGATAGATATACATCCTGTGCTCATGAAGCCCCTGCTGGGAAACAGCTCCTAGGCTGAAGGGTAGCTCAAAGGGTTACGCCCCTTAGTGGTCCCCAACCATCTATTGGATATTAGTCACAATCAGGGCATACTGTTGTGTCTTTGGAGTACAGAGAGCTTTGTGGCTCCAAGAATAGCCAGAGGATATACATGAACCTTTTCTATTAAGCCTAGGTATAATTCCTACCGCAGAGCCCTGCATGACCACAATCTATGAATTGCTATGGTGCATTCAGGGAGTGTCTCATCCTGTGTGTCTGGGCTAATGAACCTGGTCTGGAATTGTGAAAAAGGAAGAGACAATGGTCATGGTGGAATCCAATACTTCATCGACTTTCAATCAGAGTTTGTGCTCTGCTCTGCAAAATCAGAGCACCCAAGAAACCTCCAATTAATATGTAGTTCTCTCAAGACCTAAGTCCTGGAAGCAAAGGGCCCCACCTGTGAAGAGGACTTTAATTGTGCAAAAGAAAAGATGTAGTAAGCTTGCAAACTGGACAAAATCATAGGAAAGGCTGTCTGATGGGCTGCTGCTTCTGTTATAGCCATAAGGTTTTGTTACTCCTAGGTAAGAAAAAGCCTGATGGATTTTTCTCAGATATTGGTCTGAGTCAGAGTTTATCACTTTCTCTTCCAGTTCTGGACTACAGGAAAATAATGGGCTGTGCTATGTTTGTGGAAACAGCAATCCTACAGGGCTGACGATCTAGCAGTTCGCCTATTTGTAGGGTTATCAGTTTGTAGTTCACCCTCACCCCCCTGTCAGTATATACTCCACAAACACAAATTCATTTGTCGGTCATGCAAAGTACAATTAGGAAGATATCCCATGAACTATTAATTGCCCAACATATACCAAAGCTGAATATAGATCACTCTGAGTCATCCTTTCTTGGGATTCATCTTCCATTTGGGAAAATGGGGGAACTCAGAGCAGCAGTATATAATACACACAATGTATGTGTGTGTAATTCCCCATGACTTTAATGCACATACCTCCTCCTGTAAATCAAGGTTATAGAAACATTGAATTTAAAAAAAAATTGGAGACATAGTCCAGGAGAAAGATCAATCCAGTCTGACATGTTCAGGGGCTTGGGATTTTAGGAAAAGCACTTGCATTATTTGACCAACTTATTAAGCATTATTTGTCATTACCCTTGACCCCTCTCAGTACTGGTTGGACATTGATAGATGAAATTCTGCCAGAGTCTCCCACAAAATGTGGTTCCCAGCTGGAAGAAGGACATCCTGGCCCCTCAGAGGGCACTGCTGATTCCCAGGACTCCGGCAAAAGACATCTCTGATTTGTGAGCTTGTTTGGGGGGTGTCACAGTGTCTGATTCTGTAGGACATTTGCCAAATTGGGCACGAGAGAAGGAACAGTATGAAAGGAGGAGGAGGAGGAAGTGAGAAGGAAACTGAGAGGCAGAGTCTGCTGTAGGTCCTCTGTTAATTTATAACCTGTGAAATGTGCCACTCAGGTTAGAGATGGCTGCCAGAGAGTGTGGATTTCGTCATGAATTGATTATGTGGCTTTCTTTCCCTTCTCTACTGCACTCCACTTCACATGAGAAGAGAATGCCTGGCCGTTATGACAGAGAGTCCTCCAGTCCCCTGAAGTTTCAAAGCTCTGCAGTGTGTTTACAACTCCCCTCCACACTCTCAGAAAGTCTCCAAAAGGCATCAGGTCTCCAAGGGCTTGTCTTTTCCTGACACTTTAATTAAGGACCAAGGGACTATCTTCCTGGAGCATCCACCCTGCCTCCTCCAGGCTCCCTAGGCTCCTTCCTCACGCTGAGCAGTCCCTCAGCAACAATCTCCAGAGAGAGGAAACAGTTTGTCCTAAAGTGGGAGTCGGGGAAATTGCCTAGAAAGCCAAGCACCATGTAAACTGCATTTAAAAAACAAGAGCTGTTACTTTAATTATGGCTCCCACTGCTTTATCACCAGCCCAGTTTCTCACACATTCTTCAGAAACCTGGTGATAAATCAATCTGGGGAAGGCAGAAGCGGCCAGGACCGCTGCGCCTCTGGGCTCCAGCCTCTGCTTCCTGGGGCTCTGTCTCCTGGAGCCGTTGCCTGATTGGTATGCAGCCTGGCACCTCCAGGATTCTGATTTCATGTCGGCTTTGGACTGAAGCTGGGAATCAGGCTGATGCCTGGGATGGATCTCATTCGGACAAAGAAAGAGTAAGAAAGGAGGGCCAGATTCATAAAGACTGAATAATGTACATGTAGTTAATGATAACAAGAATACTAATAAATAAAACATATAGCCATCAATTTATTTTTAATGCATTTACTTAATAAGCATGTAATAAAATATTAAATGCATAGATGTGAAATGATAGTATTAGCAGCTGTCATTGACTAAGTACATTTTACGTGCTCTCTAATATATTAATCTCCAGTGTTTAGTCTCCAGGAATTGTATAGCAAGGCCCTGATGATGACCTGCATCGTCTGTGAACACTGCAGTTAAGCATTTGGCTCCACATCACACATTAGGCAGAACCAGGTGGAGCCCTGGCCCTTTCTGCTGTGTGGTGTGACCTGGTGACATGTGTGCTCCTGGTTCATGAATCCTGGCATGCACCTGGTGACAGCATTTTGCACCAGGACCTGTGCAAGGCTTGTATTCAGACCAAACCACTTCTGCATGATTTTCACAAAGGGTCAGGGAGGACAGGAGGATGAAACACTGAGCTGGGAGAGGACTTTACACATCTTGCAATCCTTTTTTTTTTTTTTTTTTTTTTTTTTTTTTTTTTTTTTTCAGAAAAGAAGGTTGAGACTCAGAGAGGTAAAATCATTAACCTCAAGGGAAACCTGAGACTAGAACTTGGTTCTTAGAGGTCCTTAGCTGGTACTTTCTATACTGGGTGTAAAGAGAATAAAAATATTTTGCATCTTCTTATTCTGAAGCATGCCTTATTTTTTTGGTTTTTTTTTTTTTTTTTTTTTGCTTTTTTGTATGTGTAGGTAAATGGCCTTTGGTAGTACAGGGGTAACCTCTTGTATCATCACCTTTAAGCAGGAAGGTTGGAGCCACAGGCTCCAACTTACCTAGGGAGAGGATGGTTTTGCTGGCATTTCCTTTGTGGAAGATGCCATCCAATGCTGGGACAGAGACAGGATCTGTATGGCATATGCCCCTCGATGCAGGAGAAAAGGTAACTACTAAAATAGAGTATAATTCCTTCTACCCAAGAAGTAGCAACTCTAAACCAAAGAAGAAGAAACACCAGATAAAGAAAAGCAGCATTTAGATGGCAGCCTCCAATTCCTCTCCTTGACTGCACCTGGTTCTCAGCTTCAAAAACCAATTTAAATCTTGCCTCCTTGTAAGGCTGTGCCAGCCCTCACAAGCCTCCCACTTTGTCATTATTATTTGATTTTTTTAAAATGAAGTATGATTAACCTCCAGTAAAATTCACCATTTTTAAAAGACATCAAGTATTTTAATAAACATAACATTATGCAACCTACTTCCAGAATCAAGATTTAGGACATTTCCATCACCCAAAAAGTTCCTTTTTGTACTTAGCTCCTCCTCCCGACCTCAGCCCTTGATCTGCTTCCTACCACTACAGTTTGGTCTTTTCCAGAATGTTCTAGGAAAGGAATTATACAGTATTGATCCTTTTGAGTTTACATTAGAAGTCTAGCTGTGGTATTGTAACAGAGGTTTCTTGTTATTTTATTGTAGAATAAAATTCCACTTTGTTTTGTGGCCCATTATTTTGGTCCACTCACCATTTGAAGGGCATTTGAATTGTTTTTGGTTTTTGGAAAGTGTAAATAAAACTGCTACCAATATTTGTGTGCAGGTTTTTGTGTGAGCCAATATTTTCCATTTTCTCAGGCTTTCTGGAGTGCAAGATTAGGGTATAAATGTCAAATGAAAATTGTGTCTTTTCAGGGTATACAATGTGATGTTTTGATGTCGCATATATTTTGAAATTATTGTCACAAACTAATTAACACATTCCTTACCTCACATAGCTATTTTTTGTGCATGTTTGGGGGATTCTTAAGATGTATTTTGTTAGCAGATTTCTGGGATACAATACATTATTCTTCACTATCGTCAACCTGCTGTGTATTAGGTCTCCAAAACTTATTCATCTTATAATTGTAAGCTTGTACTCCTCACTTCCCCAAGCCCTTGAACCCTGGCAACTTCTAGTTTATGCCCTATTTCTACAAGTTCAACTTTTATGGATTTCACACACAAATACAGCTCGTTAGGTGAGTTTCACAGAGATTTTTCCTTAATTGTTCTTATTTTTTTTTTTTTATCAACCAAATACTGTTGAAGACAGATAGATGTAAGGAACTGTACAGACAAGGAAAATAGAGAATGGTTTTCTAAGATGCATGTGTCTCCATGGAACACAACCTGCTGATAGAGTAGAAGACTTTCCACCTTACCACAGTTAGGAAGTTGGAGCCATAACACACTGGTTAACCCAAGACATATTGGCATAAAATTAATCCATCGAGGCTGGAGATTTTGCTCATTGGCAGAGTGCTTGCCTAGCATGTTCAAAGCCCTGGGCTTGCTCCTCAGAACTGCAATAATTAAATAAATTGCCCTCATGCAGCAAAATAATAGTAATCACATCCAAAGATTCTGGTCCATAGTCAGTCCTTCACTCAGATGCACAGCAAGGGCAGATTTTGCAACCCTGATCTTTAAAATGTCTCTCATACTTGAAAATATTCAGAGAAAGAAATCTCAAGTATTTGAAGAATAAAAAAAAATATTGTTTTAAAGATCTTTTTGTGCACAAGCCTTAAGAAGCACAAAGTTACAGTATTTCCATAAGAGAATCTCATCTGGTTCAACGTCTCACCGGATACTTGAATCTCTTCTGCAGCATCATTGCTCAAACAATGGCTGGATTTCCTTAGAAATAAATGTCTGTCCTACTATCCTAATAATTATGATGAATCAAGCTCAACATTTGGAGTAAGATGTGTGTTGTAAAATTGCAGGCATCCTCGTAGTTTTTACCAGCTCCTCTTTCTTTCTTCCTCTTCCTTTTCTTATTCCTCTTTTCCCCCTCTCCTCATCTTCGTTCTCATCATCCCCATTGTCCTCATCCTTATCCTCTTTGTCATCAGCAGCAGCATCAATATTTTCATTATTTCATCTGTAGATAATTCTGAATACTAAATCTTTTCTTTATACTAAGCCAAAATTTGTAAACATACTACTTCATCCATCGATTTTACTTTTGGCTTTTGGGGCCATTCAAACTAAGTGGAATTCACTTGAGCAATTTCAAAATATTTAAAATCTTTAGTCTTTTCCTCTCCAGGCTGAAAGCTAAACTCCCTCAGTTCCTTCTGTTCCTCATCATAAGACACATTATCCAGTCTATTCATCATCTGGGCGACTCAGGACATGATGCTGTTTGCCTATGAATTCCCAACTGCTTATAATGCTGCAAATGCTGTTTGTTCTGGACGCTGTTGGTCTATTAATACAGTCCCATATATCAACTTTGGGGAAAGCTACCTTTGCAACATTGCACAAATGACACATTATGCTTTCTAGCAACTAAAATTCCTAAACATTTTTTGAGTTCTGCTATTGAGTCTTGTTTCCTTTTATTGCTTTGAAACAATTGCTTCATTAAAAAGAAAAAAATTAAATAAAACCTGTCCCACTTCCTGAATTTGTCAAGATCCTCTGAAGCCCAGTTCTGTCATGCTGACTGTTAACTATTCATCCCAGCTTTGAGTTAGGTGAAAAGTGCAACTATCAAAGCTTCAGTATCTCTACCTTACACTCATGCAGACATTAAGCAGGACAGGCTGAAGACAGAACTTACTCCAGATTGACACAGATTCATTGCTCAGAGCACTATGGAAACTGTCATCCAGCAAGGTACAATTCTATCCACATCCCGGGGACTATGCTTAAATTTACCAAATTCCTGCATAAGTAACTAGTAAAGGAAATGAAGGTGGAGTAATAGGAGTTAGACACAGTGAATAGATGCTTGTTGCTAATGGGAACTGTTTTCCTTTTCATGTGCTGATGATCATCCTTTTTAGATGTTTTTTTTTCTATAGACTTTCTTCCTAAACAGAAGCACTAAGAATCAGCAAAAACTTCTGAATATTCAGAATAAATATTGACCACTTCTCATTCTCAAAGACTTTATAGATGGGTGTAGAATATATAGGCCTTCAGTAATGTTCAATGAACTCCATGATTGTTTACAATATCTTTGGGAATCTTTCAGAATTTGGTTAACAAAAATGAAGAAAGGAAGTTGAGGAGAATCTGCACCTGTTTCCTGGGTACCTTGCTGGTGAGTGTAAGAGGCCAGTGGTCCCCAGTCTCAGCAGGTCCAGAGCACCAGCTCTCTAGTCTGCTCTCTGAAGACAGTGCAGATGTCTGCCCATGCTCCATAACAGAAGCTCATGCACGGTGCCATGCTTGCATTTTAAAAGCACAAAGAGGTAGTTTGCATTCTCTCATGCAGTCAGACCAGATGCCTTTATTCACAAGGAAGCCCGAGCCAGCTTCTCCAGGAGAGCCAAGTAACGGACATGCTTGAATGAAATCTCGAAGTGTGATTCTTGAACTAGAAGCCTCAATGCCAACTGGGAGCTTGTTAGAAATGCAAATTCTTGGGCAACCCCAAGGCTATTGAATCAGAAATTGTGGAGTGGGGTGCAGCAACCTTGTATTAACCTTCCCTCTAGGTGATCTGATGCATGGTAGACTTGGAAAAGCATTGATCCAGCATTTGACGCACCAAAGAGCTTTTAGACAGCCCTGGGAATGAGTGGCCTGAAGTTTGTGACAGGTCTCAAAATTCAATTCAGCAAACATTTTCTGGAAGACTGAAGTTTGAATATTTTCTACCAAAGACTGTGTGCCAGATGCTAGAGGTGAGATACAGATGTGAGTAACAACTAAAGCAAAGCTCCATCCTTAGGTTGATTACAATGTAGACAGGTACAAATAGTAGTAGACAGGAACAGATTAAGTGCTATAAAAATCCTACAGTGAGCTTAAAGGAGAAAGTGAATCAGTCTACTTGAGTTGGGGGAGGACAAGAGAGATGGTAGATGAGGGTAGATTCATGGGGTGGATGGATTTTGTGGAATTCTAGTAGGCAGAAGTTAGAGATGGATCTCCCCAGAGAGGACTGAACACTTTGCTCTGTACCCCATAAGTGTTTCTGTTGCAGGGCTTCTCTCCAATTGTGCATATCTGTGTGTGTCCTCCATCTATTAGGAAGGCTCTACATGGGTCATCCGTGACATCAGCAAATGCAACGTTCTTTTCCCAATACTCAGGTCACTCAACCTGCCTGCAACATTTGTATAAATCACCTGTATTAGTCACCTGGTGGCCAAGAATAAATTCTCTCCTTTTCATCCTCCCACCTCACCAACTCTTCCTTCTTATTTGAATGTTGGGATAGCTGAGAGCCCAAGTCTCAGTCCTCTTCTCTTTTCTACCTACACTCATCCCTCGGTAATCCAATCTCAAATTAATGGGTTTCCACACTCAGGTGTCTCAGGCCACTCAAGCTGCTATAAAGCACACCATGGACTGGGTAGTTTATAAACAACAGAAGTGTACTTTTCAAAGTATGAACACTGGAAGTGAGAGGTCACAGTGTCAGCACAGTTGGGTCCTGGTGAAGGTGCTCTTCGATGTTGCAGATAGCTACCTTTTCATCATATCCTCACAAGGCAAGAAGGAGAAAAGCAAGCCCTCCGAGATCTCCTTCATAAGGGCACTAATCCCACAGGGTTCCAGCTCCTGAAACCTCACTATGACCTTAGCTCTAATCCATCCCAGTGGCAGCCAGGATTTCAACATACGGACTCTGGAGCGACACAAACATTCAGTCCATTGCAGCAAATGATTCCAACATTTCCACCCTAGACTTTGAACTCAAGATTCATATGCTATACCAACTTAATCTATCCACTTTGCTGCTCATAGGTATCTGAGACATACCAGGCCTCGACATAATAGTTTTCCATTTCTAACACAATTTAAATGTCTTCATTTTAGGAAATGGAATTATATATATATATATTTGATTATATTATATATATAATATAATCAAATCTGATCAAAACTTGGAGTCATCTTTTGAGTCCACTTTCTGAAATTCTACATCCAGCTCAACAAAATGTCCTTTAAACTTGAAGAATCTGGGTATGATCCCCAGCACCATCACCCTCCCCCATCAGAAAAAAAGAAAGAAAGAAAAAGAGAAAATTGGAAAAGTTTCCTATTCTCATCTCTTTCACCTGTTTGTTATCCACCTCCTCATTCGCAATCCCCCAGAAGCATCCCATTTTATTCAGAGTAAAAGACAAATAATTTAACACAGTCCAAGTGATAGAGCCTGGCCCTTCCTCTCTCTGACACAATCTTTTCTCTTTCTTTTATCCTCTGTAGTCCCTCAGACCCACAGCTTATGCTTACCTCAGGGCCTTTGCACATGTGAGTTCCTACTACATGAAAAGTATCTCTTTTATTGCTATCTCATGCCTTTCTTATGTCTTTGTTCAAGTATCATATCTAAGAAGCTATCTCTTCCTATCATATTGTAAATAGTTATACTTGCTATCATTTTAATCTGAAATGTTCCCCAAAGGTCCATGTGTTAAAATCCTAGTCTCTAGATCATGGTGTTATTGGGAGGTGGTGGAACTTTTAAGAGGTGAGGCTAGGGGGAAGAAGTTAGGTTACTGGGGACATTCCCTTAAAGGGGAGGGCCCTGCCTCCTCCTCTCTTCTTCACTTCCTGCCTGCTGTGATATGAGCGGCTTCCTCTACCAAGTGCTCCTGCCTTGATGTGGCAAACCACAGGTTCAAAACCAACAGAGCCAACCCACTATGGCCTGAAACCTCCAAAATTGTGAGCTAAATCTTTCCTCTTTCTAAGTTGATTATATCAAGTATTTTGTTACAGTTATGGAAAGCTGACTAACACACTTCATTCCTTCTTTATTTTTTTCATCACCTCAGTTATAAGTTAATTTATTTATTTTGCCTTTTCCCTCCATGTGGCTCTTAGAGAAGAGTATCTCTGCCACATTTCACCATTATATTTCCCACACCTAGAACAGATTCTGGCTTAGAAAAAGTCCTCAATAAATGTTCATTGAATTATTGATTTGTAATATGTTCCATGTCTATTTCCCTATAATGAATGTTGTCTTTCTTGAGTAGGACTGAAGCATCTTATACAAGGCTGGATCTTCATCATCTACCTGGAACATTGTATGGAATGGATTGAAAAGAAGACTTTTCAAATGTTAGAAAAGCCTGAAAAATCACCATAGAATAGAAAAGCACAGGGATACAAGGCCCAGTAAGTAATCTAGTTTAGCTGGAGCAGAGGTCCATATAAGAGAAAGTTGGGAAGGAAGGGAAGAAGGAAGTTATTTACAAGCCTCAAAGAAATAGTCTGAATAGTCAACTATAGCCCCAACTCAAAATATGATCACCCATAAGCTCTTAAAAGCAGATAAGATCATCCCTATGGATAAAGATGTTCAAAGATGTTCTCTGGTTCCAAGTTATCATTATGCATGGATTAAGGCACTTTTGGACTCCCCTTTCTTTTTTCAGTCCCATTTCCCTTGGGGCTGAGTTGAACTTCATTTCAAGCTGTCTGCCCTGGAGCACTGATGTCTGGAGCTGGCCTTCTTGATCTATCCACCTGGGGAGCTACGGTAATATGCTCTTAGCTTTAACAATGCAAACAAGGATTGAGGAGGAAGGGAAGACCCAGCTCAGCTCCTAAAGCAAAAAAGAGCATGTGTGCTAAGTTGAGTGTACCTGTCTTGCAGACAGAGCCCTCCCTGCCAAGTCTCCCCGGTTCCATGCACACCCATTGGAACTGTGCTGCTTTGCCCTTCAAGTCCAGACTTCTGCATAGCCCTGGGCTCATTCCTCCATTTGAATCCAAACTTAATCAAAACTCTATTTGGCTCTGAGCATCACTGCTACTGCCTTCTTCCCAAATATTTTGAAGCCTTCCCTCCAGTTTTCTCTACCTTCTCCCCTTGCTCAGGAGGCCAATGTTCTCCCACGGAATATTTCCTTCAGCAAAATTATAGATTCTAAACTGATACATGGTTCTATTCCTCTGTGGTCAGGCTCTGGGGAATGTTTTAACATTTGAAAGCAGAGGTTTAACTCAGTGGTCTGACTGTGGCAGTGGAAATTCTAAGAGCAGCCCGATGACTGGGATGCTTGAGGGCTGGCTGCTCAGCGTCTGGGATCAGACTCATCTTACACTGCCTGTCTGCAGCACCTCCCTGCCTTTCATCCTGTGGCCAAGCCCTGTGTACCCAAGGGGCTGGCTGCAGCTGCTGCTTTACATTTGCAGATTTCAGGTCGATTACAGAGCCACCCATTGACAGCACCTGATGTTTTAACTGGCCGGGCAGCTGCCTAGCAGAGATTTTTAAGTCTTGCTGAGCCTCTGAAATGGAACTATCATGCTTGCATTGAACAGCTCACATGCACAATCAGAAAATTTATAGTCTGCGAGGGTATCTGCAACAATGTTTCTCATTTGAGGAAGACAGAGACATTGAATAAAAGTATTAAAGATTGTGAAATTTTCCCTTCCTTTACATGCCCCCTGCAACTCCTCTGTGTTTCTCTTTTGCTGGAGGCACATTTCAGAGCTTAAGGCTGACAGTTTCATTTAAAATTATTTAAACTACACCAAATACAGGATAGGTATACAGTTGATTTTTCTTTTCTCTGTAGCCCCAGCTTCACACCAAATTGGGATGTGGAGGCTCCCTGCAGATGTCATTAATTTCTGAATCTCCAACCTCGGTTCGTTCCTGCTTCCCACCCCTTGCCTCCACCACTCCATGCATGCACACTGCCCAGGGAGAAAACTTCCTCAAATTTATAGTATCTGCAAATTGTGTGCTCCCGTGGACAGATAGAAACTCTCTGCCTTTCTTCCTCCCCCACCTTGGCCAAATAATCTCTAGCGGAGCCTCTAATTTTAAAAACAGAAAGCATCAGTGTGTCTTTCTAGACTCAAAGAGAGGTACTGCGCAGTAGAGGACACTTATCATTGCCACAAGTGACCTTTCAGTGACAGGGATGAGAGAAGAAAGGCATGGTTTTGTTTTTCAGATAGAAAAGGAGGATAATCCTCTTAAGGTGAGCTGAGGGTTGTGTCTGATCATCACAAGTTGAAGAGAATAAAATGTACCTAGAGATGAGGAGCAGTATGTGATGAGGAGAAAGTGCCAGATGGAGGCAAGAGACACTATCAAAGAAATCTCAGGGACTAGAAGGTGGGAGAGGAAACAGGCTTCTCAGCAAAGCCTAGGGCCAGTCACTGTTGATAACCCCGCTCCAAGTCCTCCAGCACTTCCCCACCCCCAGGGTGGGTGGGAAGCACATGCACTTACAATGAGTTAGGAACACATGGACATTATAGTCAACCTGCTGTCCTCTTCAAGCAGAAATTTAGAGCAGATGCTGGCAAATGTTAATAGTGGAAAATGGCTTGTGTTTTCCAAAGGGACACAGAAACTGGGCTTATGAAACTTCAGACAATTCATAGCACTTTAGAGTACACATTCTACGTGTCATGGTCTGAACTTTGGTGTTCCCATGCATTTCATATGTTGGAACTTAATACCCACTGGGAAAGTATTGAGGGGTGGGGCCTTGGGAGATGACTGAGTTGCAATGGCTCTGCCCTCATAGAGAATTAACACCTTTGTGAAACAGGTTGAAACTGGATGTTGCAGTGCACACTTTCAATCTTAGCTTCTTGGGAGGTTGAGGCTGAAGGATTCCAAGTTCAAGGCCAGCTTGGGCAACTTAATAAAACCCCCATCTCAAAATACTTCTACTAGTAGTAATAATAATAATAACAACAATAAATATAACAGAGGTTGAAAGGAGCTGCCTGGCCTGTTTCGTCCTGTGCATAAGCACCAAAAACACAATACCTATAAAGCAGAAAGAGCCCCCATCACACATCAAATCAGCTGGTGCATTGATCTTGGGCTTCCCAGTCTCCAAAACTGTGAGGAATAAATTTCTGTTGTTTATAGTTACTCAGTCTGTCATCTTCTTACCTTAGCCACATAGACAAAGGCCCTATACTAATACACAATATACCAAGACACCAAAATAGTGGATGTTCTTCAAGGTCCTCATGGGATGGCTAATTCTCAAGAAACTATTTTCTTTTTATTTGCTGATTTTGTTTTATTTGGAATAAAGCCACTCTTTCCCTTGTACTTGTCTATCTCTCTTCTTTTACCTACAGAAGAAGAGTCTTTGCTCTTCATGCAGAAAATCATACATGCATCCTAGTTCATAGTGGAATTATTAGGACCAATATATTATCGTCTGCCAAGACTCCTAAAACTGGAAAATATTCGATTTCTCAACATTGTTCACTGTTATCAGTAGAAGTCTTTTATCTTGGAAGTCACACATTTGGAAGATGCAGAACTTCTGGTTTTTGTGGGTTTTTTTTTTTTTTAAATAAGATTATTCTTGACCTCTATCCTTTGAGTCTCCAAAACACAATTTGATTTTGTGTGCCTTCTAAGAGGGGTTTCTCTTCTCATGAATTAGGGGGATCCCCCTCAGCAAGGCAGTTGAGGGCTGATGATCTGGATTCCAATCCTTCACCAATAATCCTCAGGGGACAGGAATGGAGGCTAAGAAATTCAAAAGCATCTGTGTCTCCAAAATATGTCTGTCAGCATCACTAAGCTCAGCCAGTGGAAATATAGTCTTGGAAGAGCTAGTCCCAGGCCAAAAGACACCTTAGTCCTATATGCTTTAATCTCCAAGGACATAGACATTTGCACAGACCCAAAGGGTTGCTGAGCCACAGAAGTGGTTATCCTACCCTAGCCCTCAGGGTAAAGTAGTATTCTCAGTCATCCCAGTGATGAAAGTCCCAGGCACCAGAAGCCTGCCTGTTACTGTCTATGCTGTCAGAGAAGGATGCAGGGTCTCTCAGGTATCTCAAAGGAGCTAAGCTCATAGAAGGTCTATAACTACTGTGGGTCTTTGGGGCCTTGGGATAGTCATGAAGCCCATCAGGCCTCAGTGTTTTCCTAAGAATGAAAAATGAGTATTTGTATTAGCAGAGATTTTCTTTATGGAGTGCTTACTATGCAGCAGGTATTTTTGTTTATATACCATCACTTGTCTTTACAAGATTCCGAAAGAAAAAAAAAAGGATATCTTAGCTCCTTTCTACAAAAAGAAGGTGTCACTTGGGTCAGAAAACTTCCCATTGGCTCACTCAAATTTAGTGCACACCAGAAATAAGCAGCCTCCTGTTAAGTTTCCAGGCTCTGAAAAGAGGGGGGAAAATCTTTGTGCAAGTTTTTTTTTGTTTTTTTGTTTTTGTTTGTTTTTTTAAAGAGTGAGAGAGACAGAGACAGAGACAGAGAGAGAATCAATTTTATTTAGGTTTTCATGTGACTTTAATTGCTCGGAGACTTCATTGTGTACATGGTGCTGAGGTTTGAACTTGCACACTCGTGCATGCCAGGCAAGCACCATAACTGTGGAACCACCGCTCCGGGCCCTTTGTCCGAGTTTTAAAAGATGGATAAATATCAGGATGGGACTTCTCACCTGAGACCACTCAAGAACCAAGAGTGAGCAAAGAATCCATTCTGTGTCCTATGAAAGCTCTGCGAGTAAGTAGGGCCTACCTGAAACTACAATACTGCCCAGCCTCGGGCAGTAAAGCAGTGGGCAGGGGGCCACTCACTGCCAATGGACTGCACTTCCATTTCTCAGCCCATTAGGCTCACAAAACTCCAAACATGCACAAGACTTTGATAATGATAAAATGACATTGAGCCCACAGTCACATCCCCCCCCC